>SJYC01123973.1:0-177134 GCA_006408675.1 Madoqua kirkii | reverse complement strand
GGGGATAGAGAAACAGAGAAGTATGGCAGGACAGAAATCCACAAACCTGGCAGCCAGCTCCAGCCCAGAAAACGAAAGGGTCTTTGGTTCACCTGTCAAAACTGTGCCCTTCCTCGGCCTCTTCCTTGGAAGGTTATCTGGCTTTTTTGAGCCAGGTGTGATGGAGCAAAAAGCACTGAATCATCACCCAGGGTGAGTGGCTGGCTGGTTCCGAGGCCGCCAGGGAGAACTGGCAGAAGATGCAGCTCTCAGCAGTGGCTGCAGCTGCCTAGGAGACAGTGGGCTTCTCTCCTCTAACCTGGCAGCTCAGAGAAAAGAGGGAGGAGTTAAGGGCTAGGGCTGTCCCCTGGGCGTTCCTGTATTTACCCACTGACCTTGCTGCTTCCTTCCAAAAGGTCCCTCCAAGAATTCAAAGCTATGAGGAAGCCAGACTTAATCAGGTAGAATCTTTAGGGTTTTTTTAGTTATTTTCATCTACATACTTTCAGTGACCCACTGATTGCTTATTAGCACATTACTGAGTCTCCATGTGTTTGTGTTTTTTGCAGGTTTTGTCTGACAGTTGATTTCTAGTCCCATAGCATTCTAGCTAGAAAAGATTCTTGATATGAGTTCAGTCTTCTTAAACTTACTAAGACTTGTTTTGCAGGCAAGTATGTGATCTATTCTGGAGAATGTTTCAATGTACTTGGAAAAATTCTGCTGCTTGGAAATATTCTGGAAACTCGGAAATATTCTGCTGCTTTGGGATGGAATGTTTCATACACATACATATATATATGTGTGTGTGTGTGTATGCATGTATATGAAATTCCCTCCTGCCTTCGATTCCCTCCTGCCCTTCCATGAGGCTCTCCAAGATGAGCAAGTGGGTCTGACACAAGCTACTTTCAAATTACTGCTTCTGCCCTGGGTCCTAGAATGTGTGAGTTGTTGTGTGTAGCCTTTAGGAATGGAGTCTCTGTTTCTTACAAACTTCTAATAAGTTGGCACAAAAGTAGTGTTCTTGCCTGGAGAATCCCAGAGATGGGGAAGCCTGATGGGCTGCCGTCTCTGGGGTCGCACAGAGTCAGACACGACCGAAGTGACTTAGCAGCAGCAGCAATTGTAGTTTTGGACCATGAATTTTAAATCACTATAACTAGGCTCAAACACATCTTTATTAATTAAAATATGAACCATTACAATCAACACATTTTTGCCAATGAGAAATAAAATTTTTTATTCCTATAGCATAAAAGGGCTTCCCTGGTAGCTCAGATGGTAAAGAACCCGCCTGCAGTACAGGTGACCTGGGTTTGATCCCTGGATTGGAAAGATCCCCTGAAGAAGGCATGGCAACCCACTCCAGTATTCTTGCCTGGAGAATCCCCATGGGCAGAGGAGCCTGGGGGGCTACAGTCCATTGGATCACAAAGAGTTGGACACGACTGAGCAACTAAGCACATGTAGCATAAAAATTTGTGCTTCTGACAGTATAGAGATTCCTTAAAAATCCAGGAATAAAACCACCAGATGACCCAGCAATACCACTTCTAGGCATATACCCTGAAGAAACCAAAATTGAAAAAGACACACGTATCCCAATGTTCACTGTAGCACTATTTACAACAGCCAAGACATGGAAGCAACCTAGATGTCCTTGACATCTAGATGAGTGAATACAGAAACTGTGGTACATATATGCAAGAAAACCCTACACAGCCATAAAAAGGAATGCATTTGAGTGAGTTCTGGTGAGGTGGATGAACCTAGAGCCTGTTACACAGAGTGAAGTTAAGTCAGAAAGAGGAAAACAAGTATCATCTATTAATGCAATGTATGGAATCAAGTCTGTTCATGAAGCAGCAAAGGAGACACAAACATAGAGAACAGACTTATGGACAAGGCTGGGGAAGAAGAGAGAGAGGGTGATATAAATGGAGAGAGCAGCATGGATACATATACACTAACAGACATAATAGCCAATGGGAATTTGCTGTATGACTCAGGGAACTCGAGTGGGGGCTCTGTAATAACCTAGAGGGGTGGGAATGGGCAGGAGGTGGGAGGGAAATTTAAGAGGGAGGGTACATATGTACACCTGTGATTAGCTCATGCTGATGTGTGATAGAAAGCAAACCAATATTGTAAACCAATCATCAACCAATTAAAAATAAATAAATATTTTAAAAAACAGAAAGGGAAGGTACTTAGGGAAAAAAAATCTGTGCTTCAGGATTCAATAAACTCTTGGAAAGCATTTTTTTCCTCTCCTACTGGTTGTGGAAGCATTTTCCCTACAACAAGTTGTGGAGATGCTTGAAGAAGTGGTCGCTGGCTAGCAGAGGTCAGGTGAATGTGGCAGAGGAGGCAAAGCTTTGTAACCCTGTTTGTTCAACTTTTGAAGCACCGGTTGTGTGATGTGCAGTCGGCATCACTGTGGAGAAGTGGGCCTTTCTATGGACCAATGGCATCAGCAGGCACTGCAGTTCTTGGAGCATCTCATTGATTTGCTGGGTGTACTTCTCAGATGCAGTGGTTTCGCTGGGATTCAGAAAGCTGCAGTGGATCAAACCAGCAGCAGACCACCAAAGAGTGACCATGCCCATTTTTTGGCCCAAGTCTGGCTTTGAGAATTGATTTGGAAATTCTTCTTGGTACAGCCACTGAGCCAGTCATTGCTGGCTGTTGTATAACATCCACTTTTCATCACACATCACAATCTGATCAAGAAATGATTCATTGTTTTTTCATAGAATAGAGAAGACAACTTCAAAACACTCTTTCTTTTAAATTTTTGGCCATCTTATGTGGCACCTCCTTATCAGATTTTTTTCACCTTTCCAATTGCTTCAAACGCCAAACGACCATAGAATGGTTGATGTGGAGTTCTTCAGCAACTCGTCCTGCAGTTTTAAGAGGATCAGATTTTAAAATTGCTCTCAATTGGTCATTGTCAACTGCCAATGGCTGGCTACAATGCTCCTCATCTTCAAGACTGTCATCTCCTTTGCAAAACATCTTGAACCAGCACTGAACTGTACGTTTGTTAGCAGTTCCTGGGCCAAATGTATTTTTGATGTTGTGAGTTCCCTCCACTGCTTTACGAACCATTTTGAACTAGAAGAGGAAAATCACTCAGATTTGCTTTTTGTCTAACATCATTTCCATAGTATAAAATACAAGTAAAGCAAACAGTTAGTAACGTCATTAGCAAAAATCATAAAGTGAGATATTCACTTTAAAATGAAGTATAACATAACCACATTCATTTAAGAATATATTATAATATCAAATGACAAATGTCAATAATGCAAAAAATTGCAAAAAACAAAATCACAAAAATCACAATTACTTTTGCACCAACCTAATGGCTCTCCTGAAAGCAATGGATATCTCAAAATATCTCTCACCTAGTGTGTCACTAAGGCCAGTGTTTCCTTATTGATGCTCTGTCTGGATGAGCTGTCCCTTGATGGAAGTGGGCAGAGTCCACCACTATGATTGTGCTGCTGTCCATTTCTCTCTATGTTTGTTAATGCTTGTTCTATGTATTTAGGTGCGCCCATGTAGGATGCAGCTGTATTTTAACTATCATATCTTCTTGTTGGATCTATCCTTTGATCGTTCTGTAATGTCCTTTGTCTCTGGTTACAGTCTTTGTTTAAATTCTATTTGTTTCTGATATAAATATTCTTACCTAGGCTTTCTTTTCCTTTCCATTTGCATGGAGTAACTTTTTCCATCCCATCACTTTCAGTTTGTATCTGTTCTTAGATTTGAAGTAAGTCTCCTATAGGCATAGATCTTCTACTTGGGTCTTACACTTCACTCTATTTAGCCACTCTATGTCTTTTGATTTGAACATTTAATCCATCTATATTAAAAATAATTATTAACATATATGTAATTACTGCCTCTTGTTAATTATTTTATGGTTATTTTATAGTTCATTTTTGTTATTTTTGTTTCTTTTTTCTTTGTTCTCTTCCCTTTTGATTTGATGACTGTCTTTAGTGTTATATTTGGATATCTTTAATGTGTGTGTGTATTCCATAAACCAAAAAGTGATAGTAGAGAAGTTTATATATATATATAGCAATATATATATGTATACACAGAAAATATATGGTTATATTAAATTGATCTCTTAATTTCAAAGGCATTTTAACAATCCTGCATTTTACTCCCTCCCACATGTTTACTTTTTCACATCTTTTTTTTTTAATATTTTTTCATTTTCTGTAGCCCTTAACTGCTTATTGTGAATATAGATGATTTTACTACTTGTGTCTTTTAACCTTCCTATTTAACTTATATGCAAAGCACATCATGAGAAATGCTGGGCTAGAAGAAGCACAAGCTGGAATCAAGATTGCCAGGAGAAATAACAATAACCTCAGATATGCAGATGACATCACCCTTATGGCAGAAAGTGAAGAGGAACTAAAAAGTCTCTTGATAAAAGTGAAAGAGGAGAATGAAAAAGTTGGCTTAAAGCTCAACATTCAGAAAACGAAGATATGGCATCCGGTCCCATCACTTCATGGGAAATAGATGGGGAAACAGTGGAAACAGTGTCAGACTTTATTTTTAGGGGCTCCAAAATACTGCCGATGGTGATTGCAGCTATGAAATTAAAAGATGCTTACTCCTTAGTACGAAAGTTATGACCAACCTAGATAGCATATTCAAAAGCAGAGACATTACTTTGCCTACAAAGTTCTATCTAGTCAAGGCTATAGTTTTTCCAGTTGTTGCGTATGAATGTGAGAGTTGGACTGTGAAGAAAGCTGAGCACTGAAGAATTGATGCATTTGAACTGTAGTGTTGGAGAAGACTTTTGAGAGTCCTTTGGACTGCAAGGAGATCCAACCAGTCCATTCTAAAGGAGATCAGTCTTGAGTATTCTTTGGAAGGACTGATGCTGAGGCTGAAACTCCAGCAGTTTGGCTACCTCATGCGAAGAGTTGACTCATTGGAAAAGACTCTGATGCTGGGAGGTATTGGAGGCAGGAGGAGAAGAGGACGACAAAGGATGAGATGGCTGAATGGCATCACCGTCTCGATGCACATGAGTTTGGGTGAACTCCAGGAGTTGGTGATGGACAGGGAGGCCTGGCATGCTGCAATTCATGGGATCACAGAGAGTCTGACATGACTGAGCAACTGAACTGAACTGAACTGAACCAGCTTATAAGTGGTTGATCTACCTTTGTTGTGTATTTTCCTTTACCAATGAGAAATTTTCTCTCACAATATTCACATTTATAGGTATATCTTTTCTTTTATGTGTAGAGAAGTCCATTTAACATTTCCTGTAGAGCCAACTTAGTAGTACTGAACTCTTTTAGCTTTATTTATATGTGAAACTTTGTATCTCTCCTTTAAATCTGAATAATAGCATTGTTGAGTAGAGTATTTTTGGTTGTTGGTTTTTCCCTTTCATCAATTTAGATATATCATGCTACCACCTTCTGGCTTGCAGAATTTCTGCTTAAAAGTTACTTGATAGCTTTATTGTAGTTCTTGTTGCTTTCCACTTGCTGCTTTTAATATTCTCTCTTCATCTTTAATTTTTGCCATTTTAATTACAGTGTCTCTTGGTGTGTATCTCTTTTGGTTGGTCTTGTTTGGGACTCTCTGTGCTTCCTGAGTGAAAAAGATGGCTTAAAACTCAACATTCAGAAAACTAAGATCATGGCATCTGGTTCCATCACTTCATGGCAAATAGATGGGGAAACAGTGGAAACTGTGACTGACTTTATTTTCTTGGCCTGCAAAATCACTGCGGATGGTGGCTGCAGCCATGAAATTAAAAAACGCTTACTCCTTGGTAGAAAAGTTATGACCACCTAGACAGCATATTAGAAAGCAGAGACATTTCTTTGCCAACAAAGGTTCATCTAGTCAAGGCTATGGTTTTTCCAGTAGTCATGTGTTGATGTGAGAGTTGGACTAGAAAGAAAGCTGAGCACCAAAGAATTGATGCTTTTGAACTGTGCTATTGGAGTAGACTCTTGAGAGTCCCTTGGAGACTGTAAGTCGATCCAACCAGTCAATATTAAAGGAAATCAGTGCTGAATATTCACTGGAAGGACTGTTACTGAAGCTGAAACCTCTATACTTTGGCCACCTGATGCAAAGAACTGACTCATTGGGAAAGACCATGATGTGAAAGATTGAGGCCGGGAGGAGAAGGGGATGACAGGATGAGATGGTTGAATAGTATCACCAACTCAATGGACATGAGTTTGAGTAGACTCCAGGGGTTGGTGATGGACAGGGAGGCCTGGCGTGCTGCAGTCCATGGGGTTGCAAAGAGTTGGACATGACTGAGTGATGAAGTGAACTGAACTGGTGCTTCCTGGACCTAGATGTCTGTTTTCTTCCCCAGGTTAGGGAGGTTTTTAAGTATTATGTCTTCAAATATGTTCTCTTTCCCTTTCTCTCTCTCTTCTCCTTCTAGGACCCCTATAATGCAAATGATAATATACTTTCTATTGTTCCAGTGATCTCCTAAACTATCCTTGCTTTTGAAAATTATTTTTCCTCTTGAGTGATTTCCACTACTCTGTTTTCCATTTCACTAATCTATTCCTCTGTATCATCTAAACTACTGTTGATTGCTTCTAGTGTGGTTTTTATTTCCGTTATTATATTCTTCAGCTCTGTTTGGTTCTCCTTTATATTTTCTAAGTCTTTGTTAAGATCCTCACTCTGATCATTGATTCTTCTCCCAGGCTTGTTGAGCATCTTTATCATTTTGAATTCTTATTAGGTAGAATGCTTATCTCCACTTCACTTAGCTCTCTTTTGAATTTTTATCTTGTTAGTCAATTTTCAAAATATTCCCGTCGTCTTACTTTGCTTGATTCTCTGCTTTATTTCCATGTAACAGGAGGTCAGTTATGTTTTCCATTCTTGGAGAAATGGTATTATAAGGTGTCTTATGGGGTCCAGCAGCACAAGTCCCTATGTTCACAGAGCTATAGGCTCTGGGCTGTCCTTTATGTGGGCTGTGTGGACCCTTGTGTTGCGGCAGTGCTGACCACTGTGGGCATGCTGGCAGGCATGACTGGTTCCCAGCCCAATTGGTTGCAAGCCCTTACCTAGAGCAGAGGCTGCTCACTTTTGGTGGATTTGGCCGGATCCTGGAATGACTGGTTGCAAGGGCTAGGGAGTCCTAGTTCTGGTACTGACGCACTGGTGGTTGTGGGGGAGGGAATCCAATGGATGCTTGCCAGCACCATCATCCTCATGGTGGGACGGACTTCAGAAATGACTGCGAGTGTCTGCATCTCCCACATGAAGCCCAGCTGTCCCCTGCCTCCCCCTGAGGCTCTCCAAGAGCAGCAAGTGGGTCTGACATGGGCTACTTTCACATTATTGCTTCTGATCTGGACCCTATAATGTGTCCGTGTCCGTGTGAACATCTTAGGAGTGGGGCCTCTGTCTCTCATAAACTTTTGGCTCTCCCAAAAGCAAGCCCTGTTGACCTTCAAAGCCAAATATTCTGAAGGCATGTGTTCTCAGTGCAGGCCCTCTGGAATGGGGTGCCCATTGCGGCACTCAGACTTTTCATTCTTGGGGAAGTAAAACCATATGTCCACAGTCTACACTTTCACCCATTTTGACAAGCATGTCTACTATTGGGATTTTTCTAGAGAAATAGGTTTCAAAGTACAATTCCTGGGACAGGAATCAGAAGGGAATTTTTTTGAAATGCATATTCTCAGCCAATACCCAAACCTCTTGAGTCAGAAGCTCTGGGGGGTGGGCTTTTAGAAGGCCCCAAGGAGACTCTGCTGCTGCTGCTGCTGCTGCTGCTGCTAAGTCACTTCAGTCGTGTCCAACTCTGTGCGACCCCACAGACGGCAGCCCATTGGGCTCCACCATCCCTGGGATTCTCCAGGCAAGAACACTGGAGTGGGTTGCCATTTCCTTCTCCAATGCATGAAAGTGAAAAGTGAAAGTGAAGTCGCTCAGTCATGTCTGACTCAGCGACCCCATGGACTGCAGCCTACCAGGCTCCTCCATCCATGGGAGTTTCCAGGCAAGAGTGCTGGAGTGGGGTGCCATTGCCTTCTCCCCCAAGGTGACTCTAATGCCTTCTAAAATTTGTGAGCAAGGAGTGGAATTTCTTTCCAGTCCCAGGCATCACAGGTGATACCAGCTTCAAGACAGCTCAAATCTGACAAATGCATTCCTTCCATTTAGTCTTCTTCACTGATATCAGATGGTCAATACAGAAATCAGATTGATTATATTCTTTGCAGCTGAAGATTGAGAAGCTCTATACAATCAAGAACAAGACTGGGAGCTAACTGTGGCACAGATCACAAATTCCTTATTGCCAAATTCAGACTTAAACTGAAGAAAGCAAGGAAAACCACTAGTCCATTCAGATATGACCTAAATCAAATCCCTATGATTACATAATGGAAGTAACAAATAGATTCAAGGGATTGGATGATTAGATCTGATAGAGTGTCTGAAAAACTACGGAGAGAGGTTCATAACATTGTACAGGAGGCGGTGATCAAAGCCATCCCCAAGAAAAAGAAATGCAAAAAGTCAAAATGTTTGTTTGAGGAGGCCTTACAAATATCTGAGAAAAGAAGAGAAGTGAAGAGCAAAGGAGAAAAGGGAAGATGTACCCATATGAATGCAGAGTTTCAAAGAATAGCAAGAAGAGATAAGAAAACCTTCCAAAGAGATCAATGCAAGAAAGAGAGAAAAACAATAGAATAAGAAAGCCTAGAGAATTCTTCAAGAAAATTAGAGATTCCAAGGGAACATTTGAGCACAATAAAGGACAGAAATGGGCACATTAAAGGACAGAAATGGTATGGACCTAACAGAAGGAGAAGATATTAAGAAGAGGTGGCAAGAATACACAGAAGAACTATACAAAACAGATGTTAATGACCTAGATAACCATGAGGATGTGATCACTCACGTAGAGCCAGTTATCTTGGAGTGTGAAGTTAAGTGGGCCTTATGAAACATCACTACAAACAAAGCCAGTGGAGGTGACGGAATTCCGGTTGACCTATTTCAAATCCTAAAAGATGATGCTGTCAAGGTGCTGCACTCAATATGCCAGCAAACTTGGAAAACTCAGCAGTGGCCACAGGACTAGAAAAGGTCAGTTTTCAATCCAGTCCCAAAGAGGGGTGATGCCAAAGAATGTTCAAACTACTGCACAATTGCACTCATTTCACATGCTAGCAAAGTAATGCTCAAAATCCTCTAAGCTAGCCTTCAACAGTACATGAACTGAGAATTTCCAGATGTTCAAGTTGGATTTAGAAAAGGCAGAGGAACTAGAGATCAAATTGCCAACATCTGCTGGATCACAGAAAAAGAAAAAGAATTTCAGAAAACATCTACTTCTGCTTCATTGACTACGCTAAAGCCTTTGACTGTGTGGATCACAACAAACTGTGGAAAATTCTTAGAGATGCAAATACCAGACCACCTTACCTGCCTCCTGAGAATTCTGTATGCAGGCCAAGAAGAAACAGTTTGAACTGTACATAGAAAGAGACTGGTTCACAATCAGGAAAGAAATACATCAAGGCTACATGTTGTCATCCTGCTTATTTAACTTATATGCAGAATACATCATAAGAAATGCCAGGCTGTATGAGGCACAAACTGGAATCAAGATTTCTGGGAGAAATATCAATAACCGCAGATATCCAGAGGACACCACACTTATGGCAGAAAGTGAAGAGGAACTAAAAAGCTTCTTGATGAGGATGAAAAAGGAGAGTGAAAAAGTTGGCTTAAAACACAACATTCAAAAAACAAAGATCATGGCATCCAGTCCCATCACTTCATGGCAAATAGATGGGGAAACAATGGAAACAGTGACAGACTTTATTTTGGGGGGTCTCCAAAATCATTGCAGACGGTGACTGCAGCCATGAAATTAAGATGCTTGCTCCTTGGAAGATAAGCTATGACAAACCTAGACAGCATATGAAAAAGCAGAGACGTCATTCTGCCGACAAAGGTCTATCTAGTCAAAGCTAAGGTTTTCCCAGTTGTCATGTATGGATTTGAGAGTTGGACCATAAAGAAGGCTGAGCAATGAAGAATTGGGTGCTTTGAACTGTGCTGTTGGAGAAGACTCTTGAGAGTCCCTTGGATAGCAAGGAAATCAACCAGTCAGTCCTAAAGGAAATCAATCCTGAATATTCATTGGAAGGACTGATGCTAAAGTGAAGACCCAATACTTTGGCCACCTGATGTGAAAAGCCAACTCACTGGAAAAGACCCTGACACTGGCAGAAGGAGAAGGGGGCACAGACGATGAGATGGTTACATGGCATCACTGACTCAATGGGCACGAATCTGAGCAAATTTCAGGAGACAGTGAAGGACAGGGAAGCTTGGTGCCCTGCAGGCCACAGGGTCACACAGGACTTAACAAATGAACACCACCAATTGATATTGCTGTGGCATGGCTACCCCTCTCCCCAAAATATTATTTACTGACTTCAAGCTTTTCAAAATTTGCTATTTAAACTTCTGCTCAGAGTGTGAGTGCTACATTAGCATAAGTTTCTCATAGAATGCAAATATCACTAGTCGGGTGCATTTCAAAGCTGAAAAGCTCTCACACCAGTCAGGCCATTAGTAAACTGCTTTTACTCAAATACAAGCAATCCTATACGAACCCCATTAGCATTTTACAAACAAAACAGTTACTTGTCTAAGAATGATTGCAAGGAGAGGAGGAGTAGGGGGTGAAGAAAAGAAAGTATCTATGTAAATATGTGTGTAAGGTAAGTATCTTCATTGACAAATGATAGTATCTCACCTAGAGATTATTAAGACTACTTCATTTCTACTGAATAATGTCACTCCTTTCTAAAACGCTTATGATAACATCACAGTACTTCCCCATGACTTTCACGGTTCCCTGGAGGCACTCCCCAATACAGCCCTCTACATTCTGTTTTTAAGCCATCCAGAGAGGCCCCTCCTGCCTTTTCCACATGGCCACGGGCCCATGGGCTTCTGACCTCTCTGCTTTGCTCTTGTGTACCTCTTCCGTGAAGGCTCCCCTGCCCTCAGTCAGAATAAAGTCCCCCTACTCAACTGGCAAAGATGAATAAAATAGTACTCATGTGCTGAGAGGAACATTTCCACACACTTCTCATAGGATGTAAACAGGAGCAACTTTCAGAACTATTGTGTGGTACATCCCAACCCTAATCCAGTAAGTCTCCTTTTAAGACTTTATCCGAAAGAAATGTTAGGAAAATTACGTTCTTTCTTTTTTTTTAAGGGAATCTGTCTAATCCACAGACCAGTATCTTCTGTTCTTTGCTACCTGGTTCCTGTGTGTACTAGTAATTTGACATACAGGTTGAGAGCAGACTTTGGAGCTGCCCACCTGGATCTGAAATCTGATTCTGAAGCATGATGCCTGTGTCACGCTGGGCAAACAACTTAACATCTCTGAGCTGCGACGTCCCCGCCCACTTAGAATAAGAACATCTGTGCTCTGTCTCCCATGCAAAGGTGCTGTGAGATGCCCCATGGGGAGTACTTGGCCGGGTGCTGGCATCCAGCTCCCACACAGGACTGTGAGCTAGCGGAGCTGCATGAGTCTGTCCCTGTCTGGATCCAGCTGAACCAAGCGGATGCATACAACATAAGCTGGGTCTATCAGACTGCTCCGGGAATTCGGAATTGTGATTGAGAGTCAGCTAGAGAGTCTGCGTACTATAGAAGCATAACATTAAACGTATTCTTCCATGTGGACTAAGAATCTGTGAAGACTCTTTGGAGAATGAGAATTTTCACAGCCTGGCAATCATAACAGAGAAGCAAAAAACAGTGAGTGCCCTGGGGGCTTCCTAAGCCTCGGTTCTGCTCTCCACTGGAAGCCTGTCTTTATTTCCATCCTTAGGCTTCAGGAAACACTCGATTTTTCTCCCGTGTAGACTAGCATGGTGATTATTTTCTATACAGCCCCCTCTTTGTCTTCTTCTGCCTTTCTCTCTGCCTTGAGGACTGACAAGGAGATTGTCAACACCCAGAATCACTTGACCTTGTGACCACACCCTGTTACCTTGTGATCTCATCTTTGAATTTTTTTTTAAGTTAAAATCGCAATCCTAGCATGGTCTTCTACAGGATAAGGCACACGCACGGGATTTCCTTTTATTCCCTGAGTTACAGTTTTCTTCTAGACTAGTTCTTTGTCTTTTTCATTTTATGTTTTCTCCTCCTTTGTGGTGTATTTACAGCTGCCAAGGAGTTCTCTTTTTCATTTCACGGTTATCACGGAACACTTGTCCAGAATTCAGTTCCTTTCCACTAGGACCTATTTGTTTCTCTCTAAGCAACAAATGGGTATTCCCAGTCCTAGCCAGTTGTTTCTTTTTAATTTTGTTTTTGCTTTTGTTTGGGTGGACTTCGCAAGCTCAAGTGGAGTAGCTGAAAGAGAAGAACAGAGGGGCCTTACTCGAGGCTGGGAGCGGCCGTCCTCAGAGGGGTCTCGAATGTCTCCGGATTTGGACAGATGGCTGCTTAGGCACTGTTTGTGGCAGTGGTGTAGTGGGGACGTGTCCTGTGGCCTTCTGGGCAGACAGTCCGAGAGCTCTGCATTCCTGTGGGAGCCTGGAGCCTTGCCTCCCTCAGGGGGTTCCCCCTCGCTTGCTCATTTCTTAATTCTTCCAATACTCCAGTCAAAAGCGAGAGAAAGGAAGAAGCCCTCTGCTTCACTTCTCTCCAGTTTGAGGATGGTGAATGGCAGTTTCAAGGCTGCTGTAGACTCCCTCTGATTGCAATGCTGCAGCTGCCAAGCATCCCTTCCCCGTGGGCCCAGTGCCCACACCTCCCAGCCTCACTTGCAGCTAAGGAGGCCCTGTCTCAGAGCTCTTCTGACCAAGTCAGCCACGTCCAAGATGACTCAGTAACAAGTTATTTGCAATTTTCTAACTCTCCTCTCCTTCATGGAGAGAACTCTGAGGACCTGGAGGAAGAGGATCTATAGATGGAAAAAGCCTGGAAGAACTTCCGTGGAGTAACCATGTTGATGCATAATGAGGAAGA
Source organism: Madoqua kirkii (assembly GCA_006408675.1). Lineage (NCBI taxonomy): Eukaryota > Metazoa > Chordata > Mammalia > Artiodactyla > Bovidae > Madoqua > Madoqua kirkii. Next base: position 164,072 of record SJYC01123973.1, on the reverse strand, counting down.
AGGAAGCACGTAATGCGTTAAACACTGAGGTTGTTCCACCGCATTTTCAACAATTACCCTATCCTGAATAAGTTACTCACCAGTATTGCTCCTTCAGTCTTGGAGCTGTGGTTCAGATACATGCCATATCACACTACAGTATTTTAATTCTTTTCTTGCTACACGTGGGGAAATCTAGGGATTTGACTATTTTCCCTTCGCTTATTTTATTCTACTAGAATCTATCTTTTGTTTAGTTGCTAGTTTTTACTAGTTTTTGTTCATCTTTTTTTAGAGATAAACCCATGTCAGGCAGATATTGTTACCTGAAAGTGACTCAGCATATTTTAAAAAAATCTGTTCTAACCGTTTTTCCATTCTATTTTGCACTACATGTAGGTCATTACAAGCCTGTTTCTTTTCTAGACTGTAAGTTTCATGGCTTCAGGAATGATGACCTAGTTTTCTGGTGACTCTTGTGGGTACCACAGCATCTTGTTCATAGTAGGGGGGGCTTAGTCACTAAGTCATGTCTGACTCTTGCAGCCACATGGACTGTAGCCTGCTAGACTCCTCTGTCCACGGGATCCTCCAGATGAGAATACTGGAGTGAGCTGCCATTTCCTTCTCCATGGTTCACAGTAGGCACCCAATATTTTTTGACTAATAGGTATACTTGTCACCTATAAGACAGGATGGCTGAATCTGGAATTCTGTCTGCAAGTTGCAGCTGGAGGTAAATATAACTGGACTCAGCATTGAGGGAAAAATATTAAGTATAAGCTGTAAATAAATCTTTCAACGGCCATACAGATGACTCTGTCAAAAAAGCTCAACAATTCATCATTTTAACTGCAATAAGAAAAAGTACGCACAGTCTATTGAAGTGCCAGATTCCTTGTCAATTATATAGAAGTAATCAACAAATCTAATTTTGAGAATATCAACAGAAACTCAGTACAAGTTTTAGAACTATTAATGTTGTTCAAACACAGGTAGGTCAGCTTTGTTGTCTATTGGCATACACACAGTATGAGACAAGTCTTTCAATAAACCTTCAATGATATAATCCAAATTTTCCTTTACAGGGTGACACTTTATTACTTTGAAGTCCATTGATAGTTTCAAGCACTTAACTGAAAATTCTAAAAACCAACAAACCCCTAGGGGAATAATGAGATGTGTAAATGGGACCAAATGCCGGTTGCCATTTGGGGCCTTTTCCTGGGCTTCCTGAGATAGTCCATCCAAAATCCCCATCCAGGAACAGAAGTTCAAGGCCATGGGTGGTAGTCACTGGAATCTAAAGTTCAGGCTGGATATAAAGCAAGATCTGCTTTCATTTCTCCTTCCTATCTATATATCTATTACTCCATTAAGTGAAACGCTGTCTTCTTCCCGCTGTTATTCCCAAAGCCATGTCTTCTCTGAGTTATAGATCCAGCTGAATACTACATATCACCAGGGGATGCCTCATGGGCACCAAAGTGATGTGCAAAAGATAAAACTCTTGTCTGCCACCATCCTCGTCCTACCATAAGCCCGCCGGGGTGATCCTCAGCATGTCAGTGCGAGTCCCATGCCTCACGTCGCAACACCAGAAATCACTTTGATTTCATACTTCCTTTATTTATCAAAATCCTGTCATCACTGCCTCTAAGGTATATTTCTTTACATCTCTTCTTTCACAGAATAATCTTGGTCATCACTGCACCTCACCTGAACCCCAGCAACAGCTTCCTAATCAGTTTCCTTCTTCTGCATCGTTTACCACCAGTCCACAGCCAATGCAATTACAAAAAAAAAACACATATCAAATCAAATTTGCCTCTCCTCGTGAAAGCCCAAAGGCACTAAGTTAATTCACCCATATTGCTCTCCATCCACGTTCCGCATCATTTCTCCTTCTTTGACATTTCCTTTTAGTGATAATTGTCATCCTTTTAGTTCCCCCTACATACCAAGCTCTTTTCCCTTGCATTTGTCTTTTGCACATGACATTTACCTCCTGTTAGATGTTTTCCCCATTTTGAAATGGCTAGGTCCTTATTCTTCACATCTTACTTTAAATGTCACCTCCTCAGAGAAGCCTTCCCAGATTGCCCTCCTTGATCTTTTCCATCTGGGACATTGGTTCACTCAGTGTCTTGGATAATGCTTGACACTTAGTGCTTATTAAATATAATTTAAATAAACAAATGAATAAATTATTATGAGAATTTCTGCCTTGAGAGAACCACTGTAATTGAGATGATACTTTTACACACTTGTTGCTTATAAATTTATAAGTCAACTGTTATCTAAGATTTATAGTAAAATAGGGTGGAGTTCTTAATGAAGCAAAGAGCTATTTTTGTTCCCCAAAGGGAGGGGAAAAAAATCAAGATTAATTCTGGTAGAGAAAGTGCTGGTAAGGTCAAGAGAGAGAACAGAAACAGCTAACAGGAGGGGTTGCTTTATCTAATGTGGAATAGACATGAACTCCTCCTTGGTTCTTCCTGTAAAATCTACCTTGCTCACTAAGTCATTCTGAGAATATCAAGGTGTGCTAAAACTTGTGTCTAGATTAGCAGAGACTAAGCCAGTGTTTGGGGCCATATGTGCAGGCTGCTCTCATAGACAAAGGAACAAAAGAATGAAGAAGAAGGTGACATCCTGACAACCATGTGAAAGGAAAGCATTTTTAGAATAAGGTACAAAATGCAAAAAATATAAAAGAAAATGTGATACCTTTGAATACATTGAAATTAAAACTACTTTAAAAATCCACGTGAACAGGGGCAGGGGAGGGATAAATTGGGAGACTGGGATTGACAAATACACACTACTATATATGAAACAGATAACTAGCCAGGACCTACTACACAGTACAGAGAACCCTACTCAATATTGTATAATAACCCGTACTGGGAAAGAATCTAAAAAGGGTGGACGTATGTATAGGCACAACTGATTCACACTGCTGTACACCTGAAACTAACACAACACTGTGACTCAACTGCACTCCAATAAAAAGCTTAAAAAACTAAGAAATAAAAGCCACATGAAAAAAGGCAGAGTCAAGCCACAGACTGGAAAATGCATTTGCTGTGTGGATCACCAACAAGTTTCAGTACCCAGAGTCTATGAAGAACACTAACAGTTTTCCTCAAAGAACAATTTAGCAATATCTAGCAAAGTCGGAGATATTCATATGCAAAACCTTACCAATCCCACTGTAGTCTGAGCCTCTGCAGAATCTATGTGGAAAATGGAAAAGACAATGTCTGTGACTGTGAAAAACTGGAAACATCCTAAGAAAATCGACAAATAGATTGTGGTGAAATCAGACAAAAGAAAACTATAGGGTATTTATAAAATTTTAAAACATGCCTGTCAAAACTATGTATGACTTGTGGACATAAGTGTATTAAAAATATAAAAATATGCATGAGAATTGGAGAAGGAAATGGCAACCCACTCCAGTACTCTTGCCTGGAGAATCCCATGGACAGAGGAGCCTGGTGGGCTGCAGTCCATAGGGTCGCACAGAGTCAGCCACAACTGAAGCGACTTAGCATGCATGCATGAAAATAAAAACATCACATTCATGAGAATGGGTCTTTCTGGAAAGGAAGGCAAAGGGATGGAATCAGCAAATCCGGGTGGGAAATCATGATTTATGAGTGGAAGGAGGATCCGTGGGGGTTATGTTTGCACTAAAGTAATTTGTATACGTGTAAAATCTCTAAAAATTACATGAAAAATGTTAAAACCTAGGAAATAAACATAAAGAGAAAAAAGAAGTGGAATAAAGATGAAACCTGGGATAAGATTAGTAAGCAAAACCCATACTGTACATGATCAACTACTCATCCACAACTGAAGCAACTTAGCATGCATGCATGAAAATAAAAACATCACATTCATGAGAATGGGTCTTTCTGGAAAGGAAGGCAAAGGGATGGAATCAGCAAATCCGGGTGGGAAATCATGATTTATGAGTGGAAGGAGGATCCGTGGGGGTTATGTTTGCACTAAAGTAATTTGTATACGTGTAAAATCTCTAAAAATTACATGAAAAATGTTAAAACCTAGGAAATAAACATAAAGAGAAAAAAGAAGTGGAATAAAGATGAAACCTGGGATAAGATTAGTAAGCAAAACCCATACTGTACATGATCAACTACTCAGCAAAAATTATTCTAACTGTAGAACATTTATTGAAACAATCATTTAAACTGTGTTCTAAATTTTAGGAAGTAAGTCCTCTCATGCAGACCATGGCATTGTATTCAAAAACTTCATAACCTCCAACTTTGGGGATTTCAGCACCGGTTGCAACCCCATCCCTATCCAAAGCAGGGCGGCAGCCACCCTCTGCCTCTGAGCCCTGCCTGCAGTGTAGACAGCAGGAGGGTTGAAGCAGCTTGTCTGGCTGACGCATTTCTGAGTTAGTCTGACAGAGGAGGCATAAAGTGCATCTCTAAAAGCAAATGGAACTATATTGTCGTAAATAGGTACGAGCTGTGGTTGGGGCACGGCAAGCACCCCACCCAGTGAGTCACTCCAGGCTGCTCTCTCTGCCAGAAATAATCTGCGCCTTTTCTGTCAAAGGAAGCCATGACTTTTTCTACTCCTGAGCAGCAAGAGCACGCCTCTGCTCTGCTGGCTGTGAGGAAACTTCCTAAGATAGAGGAAAGAGGGGGAGAAATCGAGCAGGCATGTAGACTCTGAGGAGAAAAAAATATGGGTCATGTTACTGTCCCCTTCCGCTCATCTTTGGAGAAATGAAATCCACTTTGAATCAACTAGGGATTTAACCTCCTTAGAAGGAGACCAAGATTTTATCATAATATAAAACCCAATGCAATTGCAGTTGAATTTAAACCAGAGTGCTGTTGGTCTTTGTTTTTCCCGGAAGTTCTGACAGACGCCAGTGCCCATAAGCAATGAGCAATATTTAAAAAGGCATTCTTTCTTTGCAATAGGTCAGGATGCTTTGCTTCCTCATCTTTTCCCAATAGCCAGTAGGCTTGGCAATGGTTGCGCAGTGAGGTCTTACCATAGGGGTACCCCACCCCTCGAGGAAGATGTTCAGACTCACAAGTCTCCCTTGCTCGGTTCCTGACATCCAGGGTAACTGGGACCTGGGTCCTCAAGGAAGTGTTGCCACCACCCCGGCTCCCAGAGCCTAGAGACGGGACGCTTTCCCCACTGCGGGCCCTGTCACACACCTCCTCCTCCTCCCACAGAGAGCGGAGGGAGCCATATCTCCATTTAGAAACAAGTCACCCAGATTGTGAAGACATACACTCACATCCCAAACTCCTTCCAGCCCAGCTTGTGTAACAAAAATGAAAGTGACACCCTCGGGGAGGACTCTCCGCAAGTACGCTGGTCGCTCAGTCACGTGCCAGTCTTTGCAATCCCATGGACTTCCAGCCCGCCAGGCAACTCTGGCCATGGAATTCTCCAGGTGAGAATACTGGAGTGGGTTGCCAGTTCTTCCTCAGGGGATCTTCCCGACCCAGGGATTGAACACAGTTTTCCTGCGTTGTAGGCAAATTCTTTACCATTTGAGACACAAGAGAAGCCCTCCAGAGGTAGTTAACATTAATTCAGAAGACCACACGTACCAGAGACGGCATACACAAGCGTTCACTGGCTTGATCACTGATCAGCACATAGGTGTGCTAGTGAGCATAATGAATAATACAAATGGACGGTCACTGGTGAACTCAGTGTCTTGTTAACCAGCATGATGGACATTAGACACGAGGTTTTTTTGGTGAAAATGATGGTCTTCAGATACAAGGGTGGGCAAGAATATGGCAGATATATCCTTATTCTTAAAAATCTAGCATACCTTCTACCCTCTTTAATTCCTATTTGGTCTCAGGATACTGGTTTAGAAGTTCTTGATCATTTCATTCTAAAAAAAAAAAAATGGTGGAAAAAATGTATGCCATAGAATTTTTGCCTTAAGTGAAATTTTTATTTAGGGTGATTTGGGAGTGGACAAAAGAACAGAGAACCAGACTACATCGAACTTTGGGCTTGCTTGCCTTAGAGTTTACATGTATGGAAGAATGCTGTCTGAATCTTGTTTTCCTTCTGTCTCACAGAGATCTGGGGAAGGAAATAGCAAATCTTACCACAGCTAATACTAAAAGGAAGCCAGTGCACAGCCAATTAAGTTTAAGTCAGCTTTTAGCATAAGGACAAAGGTAGACTCAAATGACAGCTCAAGGAGAAAATAAAATTGGAAAAGAGTGAGGATATAACTGGTCAATAAATGACTAATGGGGAAAGAGCCAAACAGGGGGGCTTAGAGGAACAAAGAAAAGTGAGAAAATAAAAATAACTGAAGGTACCAACCCAGAATGGGAATAACAGGACTACTGAAAACAAATAGGAAATATGCAGATATACATTCAAACCTTGAGAATAAGAAAAAATCATGACCACATGTCCTTTTATTGTCAGAGAAATATTATCTGTTCCCAGGATCATTTAAATTTCTAGGAGAAGGTAACTACGTTTGATTAATGATTTCTCTTGTCTAGGACTTGTAAGTTTTGAAGTTAAATGTTAACTTTAGATTTTCTCTGATACAAACGTAAACAATATCTGAATGCTGGAAATGGTATTGCCAAAAGGGCCATTTTTATTATTTGTATTTTTACCGTTTTACCAGTTTTATTGCCCTGTAGGAAATAGACAGATTTTATATCTAAATTTAGCAACCTTATTCTAGCAGTAATTCTTTCTGGGCCTATATATAATGAGATTTTCAAATTCTCTTTGAATCAGCTTTAACATCCTGCTGGTTCCCTCATTAACGAGTTAAATAAATCTTTGACATGATAGTCATGTTTTAATTTTTTTGAATTATACTTTGGTAAAAAGTTGGAAGTTGCCAACACATTTATGAGTACTTCCAATGGCGCAGAGTCAGGAGACAGATTGCTGTACTATTATTACTGCTCTCCAAATACCTACAAGGAGAGATGGAACATGCTCTCTTTGGGTAGAAACATTTTCATTGCCATTTCACGACAAAGAAAATTGAGCTTGAAGAGGTGAAGTAAATTTGCCCTCATTAAAAGCACCAGAGTGTGTATTCAAAAGGATGCCGGAGTCTTTTCCCCAAGTTATACAACCTTCAGATTCCGTGAATAGAATTAGAAAATGAAATTAAGGAGTCGCCACAAAAACACACGTCCGTCTGAAGCGGCCCCTCAGTGCAGCTGCTCCGTGTTGCTCCAGGCGCTTGCGGAACGTCTAGTGCAGTCTGGCCAAGGCTCCTGCAGCCCGAGGCTCAGCTTCACTGTGAGACACCTGCACTCTTACAAGAAAGCAGGCACATCGTACAGGCTCTTCCTGCAGCCCTCTCCTAAGAGTGGGACAAAATCGTCTTGGCTTTGGTTCTAACTAGGGCGTCTATGGGGTCGCACAGAGTCGGACACATGACTGAAGTGACTTAGCAGCAGCAGCAGGGCATTTAGGGGAACAGTGCAATTACTATTGCAATTTTTGAGTTTTCAGAAAAGGAAAGAAAATACATTTAAGAAGATCAAAATGTTCTAAAACCAACATTCTCCGTTTTGAGACCAAGGTTTTAAAGTCACATATTCCTCATTTTTTTCACTTTCTTTCTTCCTTTAAAACATGAAGATTAATTCCAATGGACAGAAAGATGACTGGGAAGTAAGAGTTTGAACAAGACTCCCAAAGAAGAGATGCTAAGAAAGGACTTGTCAGTTATCAAATCATCCTTCTTCTTATATCTCCTGGGCAAACTACTAGATACATCCATTTATGAGATTTAGGGTCTATTTAAGAAGGCAATTTGAACATGGAGAAAACAGTTCAATAGAGGCAGATGCTAAATGCTATGGAAATTCAGGAAGACATGGGGGGTGGGGGTGGAGTGGAAACCAGGTGGTCTCTACAGGTAGAGTCCATAGGAGTCTCCAGGAATTTGTAAGGTTGCTGAGCAGGAAGTAAAGATTTCCAAATACAAGGAGATCTGTTTGCAGAGTATATGTTATAAAATAACAATAAGTCATAGTTATTGCGTTCTTACTTTTTTCCAGGTATAATAAGTAACAATTCACATATATGCTGTGTGTGTTTAATTTCATTAGGCCCTCAGTCTGTGAGATAGGTAAAATTATACCCATTTCACAGATGAGAAGATGGACATGCCGCCCAAGACTTTAACCAAGAGTTACTGAGTTCACTCCTTGTGTGTGTTCACATGAAGGTCGGGACAGTATACCTGTGCCCAGGCAGAGGTGGGGCAATCACGTGGTGAAGTTGCAAGTCACTGAGAAACAACAGGCTTTAGAGAGTGACTTTAGACTTTTTTGGCGGGGGAGTACATGGCATGATGAAATCAGGATGCAGGATAGAAAAGCAGAGAGAGGGAAAGCAGGGCCTAGATTATAATACACATTTCTTTTCAAAAGATTAACTCCTTCTATTTAAAAAATGTAGGACTTCCCTGGTGGCTCAAACGGTAAAGCGTCTGTCTATAATGCAGGAGACCCGGGTTCAATCCATGTATCTTATTTGCCTTCATATATATTCTTTATAATTTTTGATAAAATATAAACCAATCATAAAGAGACATTTTGGAAATTGCTTTACAATTTTTAACGCATTTTAAATACTTTATTTGGTCCTAGGAATGCTGTGAGATGAGGAGAGCAGGGATCCCTTCCTCCTTTGTAGAGAGGAGGGAGATGGGCAGAGAGTTCCATATTCCTCCTTCTCTGTCTTCAGTGGCCAGAAACAATACCATTGCTTGTCCACTAGAGACAAACCAAACATGTAAAACTCATCTTTTATACATAAAATAGGTAACTAACAAGGCCCTAGTGCATGGCACAGGAAATTCTACTCAGCACCCTGTAGTGGTCTATATGGGAAAAGACTCTAAAAGAGAGTAGCTATGTGTCTATGTATAACTGACTACTTTGTTGTACAGCAGAAACTAATACAACATTGTAAGTGAACTATACTACAATAAAAATGTCACGATAAAAACAAAAATCATCCTTGAGTCCTCTCTTTTCCGTATGGCTTCACTCCAATCAGCCCCCATGACAAACCGCTGTTCATCATTTTAATAACTCTGAAACACAACGCCTCCACCCTCTGTCTAGATCATACCTGAGGCTCCCATCACCCACCTGGATTCCGCCAACAACCTGAAACTGACCAGCCTTGCCTCCAGCCTCACTAACCCCTAATTCCTTTCATAACTACCACCCCACCAGGGGAGCTTTATGAGGCCTCTGGGGCCTCATAAAGGAAGTATCTGGTGCATCATATATCCACACTGGATGCCATATCTCCTAGACACATCAAACACCTTTGCTGGCCTCAGAGAGCTTGAGTGGGAAATCCCCACGTGCCTGTTTTGTGTGCCTTCCTCCTTGTCCATGTGGGTTTTGGATTTCACTTGCTATGCCTCCTTCCCTAGAAAGCCTTTCCAAGTCCCCCTAGACTAGACTCAGGCGATTTTCTGCTACACTTAGCTTAGCATGACACAACTCACCACTCTCCCATCACACACTTTTCTGTTTGTCAGTGGCATCAGGAGGCTACAAAGATATTGTCACCTGGCTTGTTCCCTCTGTCATCCATTCCTTTCACACCTCATAAGATACATATACATCTTGTACATTACAGGGATTTCTCTGGTAGCCTGGTGGTTAAGACTTTGCTTCCCAATGCAAGCGGTGAGGGTTTAACCTCTGGGACCTAAGATCCCACATGCCTCACCTGGCCACAAAACCAAAAACCACAAGCAATCCTGTAACAAATGCCATAAAGGCTTTTAAAGTGGTCCACATCAAAAAAATCTTGAAAAAAAAAAAAGAAAAAGAGGACTTGACAGGGTACAGTCTTCAGCTGGGCTCTAGGGAACATACGAGATATAAAATGTTTCTTGTCCTTGAGGGAGATTTCTAGGAACCTTGAAAAAAAAAAGAAATTCAAGGAAAAATAACACATGCCAAATGGCCAAATGTAACAAGTTGACCGATGGCTCCCCAAAAGACATATCTACTCAGGACTTCTCAATGCATCTTATTTGAAAAAGAAAGGGTCTGTAGGGATGTAATAAAGTTAAAGATCTTGAGATGAGAACATCCGGTTGGCCTGAATGGGCCCTAAATCCAACGCAAGTGTACTTAACAGTGAAGAAGACACTAAGAGAAAAGGAGAGAGAGAGGACGGCAATGCAAAAACAGAGGCAGCAGCTGGAGGGAAGGAGAAGCTGAGGGTCAGCCGCTGCCCCCTGAAGCCAGGAGAGAGAAGGGGACAGGTTCTCACCCAGAGTTTCCAGGAGAACCAGCCCCACTGACACTTCTATCTTGGATGTTTGGTTTCCAGAACTAAGAGGGGATATTTCTGTTCTTTGAAAGTCACCAAGTTCGTGATAAATGTGTCACAGGAGCCCTAGGAAACGAATGCATCGGATAATAACAATAACAAGACTAGCAAGATCTCACTTGTTTTCAGTGCTTTTGCTCATGTTAACTTAATTCCAACAGCCTCAGATGGTATCTCTTCCTTTCTCTTGTACTCATTTTCCCAACCGTCAGACTTAACTGTAGTGGATGAGCATGTAGAGACTGGTAAGCGCTGGGTAAACGCTGATTGACAGGTAACTACATTTTGTATGATAAGAGAGAAATTCTACCACAAGCAGAGCAAAAGGGAAAACACAGACAGAAATGTGTGCCCCTCTGTTACTTCAAAAAGGGGAAAAAAACATCTGTCAGCAGTAGGAAAGAACAGTCGAAAGTACACAATATCGAGGACAAAAATGAAATAAATTGTTTCATGACAGTGTAAATGTATAAATTTTTCATCAAGTTAGAAAATAAATGACTACCACCTCATCCAAGTTACAGGAGCTCCTCTCAACATTTTAATCATGCTTTATCAATTCAGTTGCTCAGTCATGTCCAACTCTTTGCAACCCCATGAATTGCAGCATGCCAGGCCTCCCTGTCCATCACCAACTCCCAGAGTTCACCCAAACCCACATCAATAGAGTCAGTGATGCCATCCAGCCATCTCATCCTCTGTCGTCCCCTTCTCCTCCTGCCCCCAATCCCTCCCAGCATCAGAATCTTTTCCAATGAGTCAACTCCTCGCATGAGGTGACCACAGTACTGGAGTTTCAGCTTTAGCATCATTCCTTCCAAAGAACACCCATAGTGATCTCCAATTCAAGAAAGATATATTGTGAGCTAAGTTGCTTCAGTCATGTCTGACTCTTTGAGACTCCATGGACAGTAGCCCACCAGGCTCCTCTATCCATGGGATTCTCCAGGCAAGAATACTAAAGTGGGTTGTCATACCCTCCTCCAAGGGATGTTCCTGACCCAGGGATTGCACCTGCATCTTCTGCAGCTTCTGCACTGCAAGCAGATTCTTGACTACTGAGCCACCAGGGAAGCCTGTCGGTTACATTGATAACCAAAATATTCAGAGCTACACTGGAGAAAAGAGTTTCTCTCCCCTCCACCCCTCACCCCCAAAAAAGAAGAAAAAATATATGATAAACATAATCAGCTGGAACTTAAGAGTATAAGTGAAAAGAAAGAGTGAATTTTTTCTCCTTTTGTGGTTTGAAATTTGAACCTACACCCTTAGTGCCAAATGCTGTCCTTCCTGGTGAGGGACACAGTCCCTGAGCTCAGAGAACTTACCTTACCTCCTCCCACACCTCACCCTACATCACTAAAGTCTGCTCACAGCAGTTCCTCTCACCTAGCACACCATGGCCAGCTAACAAGAAAAAAAACATAAGACATACAAAAAGGGAAAAAAAACACGATCTGAAGACACAGGACAAACTAAGAACCAGACATAACAGAGAGGCTGGAAATATCAGACAGGGAGTTTTAAGCAACTATGATTAATATGCTAAGGTCTCCAATGGATAAAGTAGACAGGAGGCAAGAACAGATGTGCAAGACTAACAGAGAGATGGAAATTCTAAGGAAGAACCAAAAAAAAAACAAAACAAACAAAAAAAAAACCACTCAATAGATTTAAAAAAAAAACAACCTTTGTAAGAGAAATAAAGAATGTCTTTGACAGGCTTATTGGTAAATTGGATGTGGCCGAGGAGAGACTCACTGAGCTAGAGGATATTTCAATAGAAACCTCAGAACCTGAAATGCAAAGGGGACAAAGAACTAAAAAAAAGAACAAAATTCCAGGGACCATGGACAACTACAAAATGTGTAATGTACATGTAATGGGACTATCAGGAGGAAAAGAAAGGGAGAAACACAAAGAAGAAATATTTGTAACAGTAAAGATTAAGAATTTCCCCCAAATTAATGCCAGACACTATGTATAGCAACCTGCTATCCATAGCCGAGGACACCAAGGAGGATAAATGTCAAAATCTACACCTAGGAATACTACCCTCAACTACAGAAAACAATGATACAGAAAAAGAGAGTCCTCAAAAAAGCCCAGAAGGAAAACACATTACCTACAGAGGAACAAAAGTCAGAACTGCATCCAGCTTTGCCTCCAACAAAAAAACAGCAGAGTGAAATGTTTAAAGTCTTAAGAGAAAAACAGCGAAGGTGAAATAAGACATTTCACAATGAATATTAACTGATGAATCTGTAAGTACACAAGTTTTTATGTTTTACATTTTTTATGTATTATGTGGATTTTTATGTATTACCTGAGTGTTTTACTTTCTGAAAAATTCACCAATCTATGTACTGAACATAGTAAAAATTTATTTTTATAAAAGGTCTACAGAATGAGGAGGAGAGATGATAAACAGTGAAGCTTTAATGACTACCTCCAGTTTCTCCTGCTAAACTGATCACCAGTTCCTGGCTTGAGTTTTAGATGAGAAAAAAAAAATTAACTTCAAATCATGTTCACTATTTTGCTGATTACAAAGACTGGACCTTTTGACTATTGGACTTTTAATTACCTAAAAATAACCAGAAAGTGCACTGGGTTCCTGAACTTTTACGCAGGGTAAATGTTTTAAGAACTAGGCAATTTACAAAGTGTTGCTTTACAATATTTTGCAAACCTTCCTGAGATGGTCTGCTTGCTCCTCCTTTGTGTCAAAGGCAGAGGATGTTGTGAAGGACTTGAGTCCTTCCAAGGAAATCCAAGGAATCCAAGGAAATCCTCTGTGGACCCCCTGTGAATGAGACAAGCCTTCACAATATTCCAAGGCTGCTTGTTACAGCGTTTAGCCTCACCTAGCTAACATACTGCTCTTAGAAGTTCCAGGTAAATGAAGGCCCAAAGGCCAAGGGTGAAAAGGCAGAGGGACAGAGAATGCAGTTTATGTTCATCAAATACTATATTGTGCAAACCTCTCTGTTCAAAGTAACCACAGTGTCTCAAACATTTATCACCAGCCCTGTTCAATGTTAACTTCTTTACATACATTTTTTTCATTTTATTCCTACAACTATCCTTTCAAGTGAGTATGACCATCACCATTTAGGAGTAAAAGGAAATGAGGCTCAGACTCACATTTAAAAAGCAGCGATCTTTCCATAATCCATTCCATTCTAGATTCAAAACAGGTCTGTCTCAGACCCAGAGCCTTTCGATTCCATTAGACCAGCATTTCCCATGCTGAGAGATCTGATGACTGATTTCTCAAGGAACCCTGTGACTTAGTACTCTCCAAGCCTCTGTTTTCTCATCCATAATTCTGAAATAAAGATAGTAAAACTCGGATTGTTCCAAAGGATAGTTACAAAGTGTTTGGAATAGCCCAGGTGCATGGAGGTTGTCTAAGGTGCATGGAGGTTGTCTAACACTGATTAGCTATTGTTGTTATTAATGTGGGTATAATTATTGAATAAACAGATGATCCAACCAAAGTTTTAAAAGGTGGGGGAGGACCATGATGAAATAAATTCGGTTAATCCTGGAGAAACAAAATCCAGCAGGTCCTGTATGCAGGACAATAACATTCCAAGTAGGAAAGGTAAACAATACAGTGTTTCCAGCACTCATTTGCAGAGAAATAAAAACTTTTTTTTTTCCGGAGCATGTTCATTAACATCATTAATTACTGAACAGACATTTATCGCACTGATATAATGACAAAAACAATTTGCAGAGTTTGTCTCTCATGAAACTGGTAGACAGCAGGGGAACGATACAAAAGCAAGTGAAAAACAAATTTAAAAGTTACAAACCATGAAGGACTCTATGAGGTGGAACTTGAGAGTCCCTTTGAATGCTGGAAAGCACAGAGGGAAAGGAAGTGTTACAGGGGAGGGACAGGGTGCTAGGGACAGGAAAACAACCCACGGAAATTTCTCCTGGAAATCAGAATGAATCTCAAGCTAACAGCTTTATCCCTATTTGTTGTTTTCAAAGACTGACACTCCCAACAGAAGCCATGCCCGTTTAGGATAATTATGTCATTGGTCCAATTAGCCTATTGTTGCTATGATAATCAAAACACAGAAGGGTGCAAACAGAGAAATTAGAGACTTTAGTGCAAACATGAATTACGCAGATGAGGAAACTGAAGCCGGGGAGGCTAACTGACTAGAGCCCCCCCTCTGCTGCCTGGGCCGCGCTCTTGTCGGTACATCACTGTCAGCCCCTTCATTCCTCATTTTCTGAACTAGAAAAAAGCAAGCATTTATTAACCTTGGCACAACACTAGGTGCTCAGGGGACTACGGTGAGCAACAGCCCACTCTCTCCCTCTTTTGGTTGATCCCTCCACTGTTCACTTGAAACTATCACAACATTGTTAATTGGCTATACCCCAATATAAAAGGTTTTTGATGTTCAAAAAATAAATAAAATGAAATTTTAAAAATCTCTCCCGCTAGGGTCCTTAGAGTCCTGTTGGGGGACCTGGTTCAAATACAGGAAAGTAAAAACAATCAAGTTGAAATAGGAGCTTAGGGGAGCAATGGAATAGAAAAAAACAGATCTTACTGAAAAACAAAAACAAGACCTCCTCTGGGGCACCATTTGGAAATTTGATTATAAACAATGGGTCTCAGGTACTTTGCTAAAATACTTCCCATGCTTTTAAACCCACAACACCGAGTGCTGGGAAAGACTAGGACAGTGGAACCTTAAGCATCACTGCTGAGAGTACATGATGGTACCCCACTTTGGAAAACAGGTTGACAATTTCCTATAAAGTTAAAATTAGGCTTACCATATGACCCACCAATTCCACTCCTAGGTATCTGCCCAAGGGAAATGAAACCTATATTGTCCTAAAAATTTGCGCAAAAACATTTATAGCAGCTTTATGCATAATCATCAAAAATTAGAAACAAGTCAGGAGGGTCCTTCAACTGGTGAAAGGGTAAGCAAACTTAGATATTTCCCCATAAGGGAACACTCCTCAACAGTAAAACGGAACGAACTGCTGATATACAACATGAAGGAATCTCAAATGCACTTTCTGAAGGAGCAAAGTACTGTTCTAGTGACATTAAAAAGTCAACAAAAACTAAACAAACGATGCAGGAAATTGCACAGTGATAAACAATATAAAAATAACACAGGAGAGGAACCAGATGGGGAGTGCTGAGGATGTGGCTAAGACAGACCAGTTGGAAGAGCAAGGCCCTATTCCCAGCCATATTCTACAGGGAGTGGATCCTTCGGTATCAGGCAAAGGCTTTCCTGGAAAGGCCAAAAAAGCCCAATCTATAAGAATTAGCCTTAGGACCCCTTAATGAGACTGGGCAAGAGCTCTGTGACCTCAACTAGGTAAGATCTACCAGTCCTTTGCCAGCCCAAAGAAGCTTCGGAAGACAGACCTTCATCTTCCCAATAAAGCTTTCTTGGGGTCTGTGATTCTCAAGGGAGATTTGAGACAGGAGGTAGACAGGCCTCCCAGGGTAAGCAACTGAAGTTCATTCCTTATGGAAGACACTCCAAAATAATAGCAGGACAATCAAGAGAGGAGGCTGGGGCCTGCCCAGATAAGAGATAAGAGACCACATCTCATTCTTGAAGTCGGGAAATCTTTCTGACTAGAAAGCTCCTTGGCGATCAAAAAGGTAGTGATGTCAAAGCTGCCCAAAGCTCTCTTTGCTGGAATCCATCTTGGCTGAGAGATGCATGCACACACTGGGGGGGGATCCTGAAATATACCAAATATGAACTCTGAACCAGACAAACCAAAATGATTGGCCCAAAGGAAACCCAGGAAAAATGTCTTACAAAAGTGATTCAAATTGCCATGAGGGTGTGACTCTCTCTGAGCCCACCCTTGTGCATATCCACAAGTACTGGACTCTTTTCCTCCTAAGAAACGCCTTGTTTCACTGGCTCTCCTTCTTTTTGGGAATTCTCTTCTACAAAGCTAAAGGCCAGGTCCTTGTCACTGACCACTAGTCTAACGGCTAGGATTCAGCTCTCACTGCCACGACCCAACCTTAATCTCTGGCTGGGAACTGAAACCCTGCTTCAAGCCGCTACAAGCTAAGGCCATCTGATATCAGAAGGATTTGCAAGTTCAAATGGGGTGGTCAGATGAGGACTCTCTAAGAAGATGACATTTGAGCAAAGATCTGATGGGCATGAGGGGTGAGACCTTGTCATATGGGAGAAGAGCCTGGAGTGTACAGGAAGTGCATGAGAAAATCCTTGGAAGGATTTCCTAAGAACAATCATGAATGCACTTCTACCTGAACTGACCACGCCAGCTGCTAATTAGAAAATAGATCCTCGCAGCTGAAGAAAAGACACAGGAAGGAGAGAGGGTACCACCCACAGTAGCTCAGATGGAAGATGATGACTGAGGGGAAAATTCTTTCTGATGACTCCATGGAGACACACACACACACACACACACACACACACACACACACATTTTGAAAGGGGACATTCTCTCCCTGAAGGAAACAGAGATAGAGCACCTCCAGGAGGCATGATGTAGCTTGAGCAAACTGCTAATTATGCCAGCAACAAAAGTAGTAAAAAGAGAAAAATGCTAGCTCTTAATGTCAGCGAGACAAATGGGAAGACGGGCAATGGAAAATGAACAGAGCTCAGTCTGGTTAGCACTGATCAGTCTTCCCCAAGCATGTGATGTTGAGAAGGCTGCCAGACACAACAAAGGGGAAGAGGGGACAACAAGGTGTCTCAATGGCTTTAAAAGACCCCCATCTGTCCAGAATGCCCCTCTGCGAGTCCTACCCAAACCACGTCCTCAAAACGTTGAAACCCGAGCTGCTGCCTAATGTGATTATATAACCAGTACTTCTGAACAGGAACTGAAAAAACCAGGCCCTGCCCAGGATCAACAGAGACTAACAGACACATATTCTTTGTACCTTCAGTCAGTTCAGTTCAGTTGCTCAGTCTTGTCTGACTCTTCATGAATCCATGAACTGCAGTGCACCAGACTTCCCTGTCCATCACCAACTCCTAGAGCTCACTCAAACTCATGTCCATCGAGTCGGTGATGCCATCCAACCATCTCATCCTCTGTTGTCTCCTTCTCCTCCTGCCTTCAATTTTTCCCAGCATCAGGGTCTTTTCCAGTGAATCAGTTATTCACATCAGGTGGCCGAAATATTGGCGCTTCAGTTTCAACATCAGCCCTTACAACGAATATTCAGGAGTGATTTCCTTTAGGATGGACTGGTTTGATCTCCTAGCAGTCCAAGGAACTCTGAAGACTCTTCTCCAACACCACAATTCAAAAGCATCAATTCTATGGCGCTCAATTTTCTTTATGGTCCAACTCTCACATCCATACATGACTACTGGAAAAACTATAGCTTGGACTAGTTGGACCTTTGCCAGCAAAGTAATATCTCTGCTTCTTAATATGCTGTCTAGGTTGGTCATAGCTTTTCTTCCAAGGAGCAAGCGCCTTTTAATTTCATGGCTGCACCCACCATCTGCACTGATTTTTGGAACCCAAGAAAATAAAGTCTGTCACTGTTTCCATGTTTTCGTACTTATTTCCCATGAAGTGATCAGACCTGAGGCCGTGACCTCAGTTTTCTGAATGCTGAGTTCTAAGCCAGCTTTTTCACTCTCCTCTTACACCTCTTTACCGGCCTTAGTATGGGTTTTCCTACAAACCAACTCTAAGTACAGATTCAAGCGCAAGCATTTATTTGGGGGAACGCAGGAAGCAATATTTATTAAGAAGTGCGGAAGTGACACAGGGAAGGGAGGCCAGCCCATCAAGCCAGGCTTTCTTGTAGAGAAATGGAGCTTGATTCTTTGTGCAGATTCAGATGCTGTGTAAAATAATACCTACGAGTTACTTCACCCAAGGAAACACAGGAGCTGGAGTATTGATACACCAATTGCTAGTTATCACTGGCCAAGGGCTGCTGAGGAGCAGGGAAGAAGTTATTTTCCAAGTGCTGACAGCCTCCTAAGGCAGAAACTTCACAAAAAAGTCTCCAGTGACTTCCCTGGCTGGCGCTCCAGTGGCTGAGAGTCCACTCTCCCAGTGCAGGGGACCTGGCTTCCATCATTGTTCAGGGAGCTAGATCACACAGGCTGCAGCTAACTGTTCACATGCCGTAAGTAGATTCCACACAAGAGAACAAAGAGAAGATCCTGTGTGCCGCAACTAAGACTCAGCACAGCCAAACACACACACACACACACGTAGAGTATTTTTAAAATTTAAAAAAAAAAAGAAAAAGCCTTCAGGAAAAGAGATGTAGATACAAGCATTTGGATGTCAAAGGGAGCTCTCAGAAAACCCGAGACCCAAGGGCAGAACAAAACACCACGGACTGTGCTCACGTGCTGTCAAGAGCAAGGCATTTCTTTGCCTCTGCAGAGGAAACGATTTCAACAAATTGCAAAAAAGGAGGAACTCTTCCCTCTCTCCATTTTTCTCAAAGCACCCCTCATTGATTTACCCATTACATTATTGTTATAAATTAATAAAGTAAGGCACCCGTTAATTTACTTTATTGGTTTCTCAGCCACTGATTTCCTATTATCCCTTTCTATTACCCAACTCACTGACTCCTGCAGATAAATTGTCTGCAACATAAATGCATCCCAGGCTCTTGGATATTATTAAGTATATAAAAGGTGTGTGATTTGTATTAACAACTCAGCTCATCACCCCATATTCAAAACTTAGCCAATTAAGCTCAAGTGCATATTAAAATAGGAAAGAGATTCCCAGTTTCTACTTAACATTCTTATTGCCTAATGAATTGTTCATTCTTTCTAATTCTAGTGTCATTTGCTTAATTTTCTTTTAATTTCTTAAATGTAAGAAAAACATGTCTCATTTTCTAGATGTGCGAAAATACACTGGCTTAATATTGCTTGTGCAAACTTCCTAAGAACATTGAAGAAAAGTGCAGTCGTGAGTGATCAGTAATATATACACCATCTGACACAGTGCCAGATAAACAGCGGGCACTCGGTGAACGCCTGGTGAATGGATGACTGTGCCCACAGTTACAGGACCAAGGCTCATGCGCAGATCAGAAGACCAGTTCTGTTGTCTCTACAGCAGCTTGCTTATTAGTCTGTTGTGTCCTCCCAGGTTTTTGGTGGGCCCTGTAAAGCGAACATATGTTTGTATCTGTAGTATTTCTTAGGGTTAATTGGAAAGTTTATTTCTAGAGTTCTTTGATACAGTAATAGATTTCAATAAGAACAGAAGCCATTATTCCATTCTTCATTCATTCAAAAAATTTACTAAATGCTAACTGTGCTTCACTCCTTTATTCATGAAAGTGTTTACTAAATGCTAACTATGGGGGGCTTCCCTGGTGGTCCAGTGGCTAAGACTCTGTGTTACCAATGCAGGGGACTCGGGTTCAATCCCTGGGCAGGGAATTGGACCCCATCTGCCGCAGCTAAAGATTCCGCATGCTGCAGTGAAATGCAGTGCTCCAACCGAGGCCTGGCACAGCCCAATAAATAAATATTGTTTAAAAGATTAAAAAACGCTAACTGTAGGCCAGGATTTATAAACAATTTTATAAGGCAGATAAAGTCAGAATAATGACTAGAACATTATCTGTGGTAAACAGTTTTTAATGCAACATAGTGTGGCCCACAGAACAAGGAAACTGACACCAGAAGAAGTCTAGAAAGTTCCATGCACCATGGGATATTTGAGATGCGCCTTCTTTTGGCTCAAGAGGCTCCTTGATGGTGAAAAAGTAGGCAAAGGCCTTTGGGGTGAAGAGTCAACATGGGCAGAGTTGTAACCTTTAAAAAAAAAAAATATATATATATATATATTCTTTTTTTTTAGGAAACTTGGTTGTAGTGTTACTGTATTAGTCATAGTTGTCCAAAAAACAAAAAACAAAAAAAAATTAATAGGTTCTAGAAAGAGAGAGAGAAGAGAAAGAAAGAAGATTTATTTTAAGGAATTGATTCACATGGCCATGGGGGCTGGCAATTCTGAAATCTGTAGAGCAGGGAGGCAGGCTGGAAATTCACCTACAAGTTGATGCTCCATCCAGTTTTCCAACCACCAGTCTGTAAATTCAGTCAGGATTTCTATGTTCCAATCCTGAGGCATAATTCCTCCTTCTAGAAAGCTAGTCTTTTCTGTCAAGGCCTTCAACTGATTGGATGAAGCTCACCCAGAGTATAGAGGGTAATCTGCTCTATTCAAAGATTATTGTGCATGCCTGTATGCTAAGTTACTCAGTCGTGTCCAACTCCTTGCAACCCCATGGACTGTAGCCCACCAGGCTCCTCTGTCCACGGGATTCTCCAGGCAAGAACACTGGAGTGGGTTGCCGTGCCCTCTTCAAGGGGATCTTCCAGACCCAGGGCTCAAACTCATATCTCTTACATCTCCTGCGTGGGCAGGTGGGTTCTTTACCACTAGCGCCACCTAGGAAGTCAAAAGGTTGCCATTTCCTTCTCCAGTGCATGAAAGTGAAAAGTGAAAGTGAAGTTGCTCAGTGTCCGACTTTTAGCGACCCCATGGGCCACAGCCTACCAGGCTCCTCCGTCCATGGGATTCTCCAAGGAAGAGTACAGAAGTGGGGTGCCATTGAGGTGCTAATCACAGCAATATCTCAATCAAACAGTGGTGCACCATGGTCTGGCCAAGGGACGCACTGAGGAAACACTTCGCAGTCACGGAAGCGGTGGTCCTCGAGGTGAGACCTCAGCCAGCACAGCCGTATGACCTGGGAACCCGACAGAAACACAAGTTCCTGGGCCTTCAGCAGGCTTCCCGAATCAGAAGCTCTCAGGCTGGGGCCCAGCAGCAGGATGCTGACCGGCCCTTCACGTGTTCCTGGTGCTTGACAGGGTCAGAACCACGAGACTACTAGTCTGAGCTCTAGTGTCCAGGCCAGAAAGAAAAGTGCTAGCACAGAGGCAGGTTAGCATTGCCTTTCTGTTCCTGCGCATTAGTCACTTGATAGATTCCAGGCTTAAATGGCATACCTGATAGAGGAACAACAGAAGAGAGTACTATTGACTGTTTATAAATCTTTACTCAGAGATGCTGTGTAACAACAC
This sequence comes from Madoqua kirkii, assembly GCA_006408675.1. Classification (NCBI taxonomy): domain Eukaryota; kingdom Metazoa; phylum Chordata; class Mammalia; order Artiodactyla; family Bovidae; genus Madoqua; species Madoqua kirkii. Next base: position 142,602 of record SJYC01123973.1, on the reverse strand, counting down.
ATCCATTGAAATCCTCCTCCATCACCGGCTCCAGCTCTTCAGCTACAGACTCTGCTGAGCTGGCTTCCATTTCCTTGACGAAGGTCAGTCAGATCTACATCAGAACTTGCCTCAAGACTCTTCGATCGTCCTTCTGTTGGTATTGATCCTGCAGTGGGGACCCTCTGTGAACAGCTTCACAGACTTCCAGAGACAATATGTCAAGATAAGAATGGGGATGGGTACTGTCTGAACTCCTCTCAGTGATTTAAATACCCTATTCATTCACTGCCCACAAGTCTCCTCTCGGCTAAGACGATGCTGCGTAACATGTGAGCACACAGCCTCAGCGACCGCAACACCGCATGCTTACTGCCTCTGCGTCCCAGGTAGGCCACCCCTCCAATCCAGGCTGGACCCAGCCACAAGCTAAAGATGGGATGACTGTAAACGACCCTGCAATCCCACTCCTGGGCACATAGCCAGACAAAATTATAATTCAAAAAGATACCTGTACCTCTGTGCTCACAGCAGGATTATTCACAATGGTCAAGACACAGAAGCAACCTAAATGTTCACTGATGAATGGATAAAGAAGATGTGGTATATACATTCAATGAAATATTACTCATCCATAAAGAAGAATGCAACAATACCATTCTGCAGCAACATGGGTGGAGATGACCCTACTAAGTAAAGTAAGTCAGAAAGAGAAAGCCAAATGCCATATGACATCACTTATATATGGAATCTACAATATATACAATACAAATGAACATACCTGTGAAACAGATTCACAGACACAAAGGACAGACTTCTGCTTGCCGAGGGGGAGAGAGGAGGAGGGTGGTTGGGAATTTGAAATGAGGAGACGTTTGGATAAACAACAAAGTCCTTCTGTATAGCAGAGGAAACTATATTCAGTATTCTATGATGAACCAAAAGAGGAAAGAATATGGAAAAGAATATATATGTGTGTGTGTAACTGAGGGACAGGGAAGCCTGGTGGGCTGCAGTCCGTGGGGTCGCAAAGAGTCAGATATGACTTAGTGACTGAACAACAACAATGTGGAACTGAACTGCTTTGCTCTACAGCGGAAATGAGAACATCGTAAATCCACTATACTGCAAGAAAATCAATTTCAAAGAGAAGACTGGCTGGCTGTGGCTGACCTTGGATGGGCAACAGCAGAGCAGCTGGGCCGGTGGCCCTGGCTCTCAGCCTCCAGCACCCTCACCACTCAGGCTCTCCTGCTGAGGCAGGGCACAGGGAGACCACCGGCAGGAGTGAAGCACTGCCCACTCAAGCCCCTGTGGCCACCATGCCCACTAAAATCCCATTGGCCAGAGCAAGTCACAGGGCTGAGCCAGACCTGGGGCTGGGCCAGTGCAGACTTGGCCACGGGCCTGACTCATCTGCCCCCAGAAGGAAAGAGCTGAGGTCTCGTTAAATGTCTACTTCACCCCGATCGGAAAACTCCTGCCTCCCCTCCACCCTTCCCACCTGGCTCCCTCCAACTCCCGTTCTGAGGGTTCCGCAGGGGTCACTTTCTTAGGAAATCTCCATTGACTCCTCAGATGCCGGCCTCATGAGGCTCCCTTGGGGCACCAGAATCCCCATTATTGTCCCTATGACACGGACATGACACAGCAAATTCAAGATGCTGACTGAGACAGATGCTGACATGTTTTTGGAAAAGCATGTGGCGGTGTTGGCCATCCACATCCATGGTTACATATCCAATGATTCAACTGACTGTGAATCAAGAATATTTTTTTTGAAATCCACTAAGTCTCATTTTCCTTTTCATTACAAGGGACTGGAATGCAAAAATAGGAAGTCGAGAGATAGCTGGAGTTACAGGCAAATTTGGCCTTGGAGTACACAATGAAGCAGGTCAAAGTCTAACGGAGTTTTGCCAAGAGAACACACTGGTCTTAGCAAACACTCTCTTCCAACCACAAAAGAGAAGACTCTACACATGGACATCACCAGATGGTCAATACTAAAGTCAGATTGATTATGTTCTTTGCAGCCAAAGACGGAGAAGCTCTATAGAGTCAGCAAAAACAAGACCGGGAGCTGACTGTAGCTCAGATCATGAACTCCTTATTGCCAAATTCAGAGTTAAACTGAAGAAAGTAGGGAAAACCACTAGGCCATTCAGGTATGACCTAAATCAAACCCCTTATGACTATACAGTAGTACTGACACATAGATTCGAGGGATTAGATATGACAGACAGAGTCCCTGAAAAGCTATGGACAGAGGTTTGTGACATCATACAGGAGGCAGCGATCAAGACCATCCCCGAGAAAAAAGAAATGCAGAAAGGTAAAATGGTTGTCTGAGGAGGCCTTATAAATATTTGAGAAAAGAGAAACAAAATGCAAAGGAATAATATCTGAATGCAGAGTTCCAAAGACTAGCAAGGAGAAATAAGAAAGCCTTCCTCAGTGATCTATGCCAAGAAATAGAGGAAAACAATAAAATGGGAAAGACTAGAGATCTCTTCAAGAAAATCAGAGATACCAAGGGAACATTTCATGCAAAGATGGGCTCAATAAAGTACAGAAATGGTATGGACCTAACAGAAGCAGAAGATATCAAGAAGAGGTGGCACAAATACACAGAAAAACTATATAAAAAAGATCTTCATGACCCAGATAACCACAATGGTGTGATCACTCTCCTAGAGCCAGACATTCTGGTATGTGAAGTCAAGTGGGCCTTAGGAAGCATCACTATGAACAAAGCTAGTAGAGGTGATGAAATTCCAGTTGAGCTATTTCAATCCTAAAAGATGATGCTGTTAAGGTGCTGCACTCAATATGCCAGCAAACTTGGAAAACTCAACAGTGGTCACAGGACTAGAAAAGATCAGCTTTCATTCCAATCCCAAATAAGGGCAATGCCAAAGAATATTCTAACAACCACAGAATTGCATTCATCTCACACGCTAGCAAAGTAATGTTCAAAATCTCCAAGCCAGGCTTCAACAGTATGTGAACCAAGAACTTCCAGATGTTCAAGATGGATTTAGAAAAGGCAGAGGAGCCAGAGATCATTGTGCCAACATCCACTGGATCATCAAAAAAGCAAGAGAATTCCAGAAAAACATCTACTTTTGCTTTATTGATTACACCAAAGCCTTTGACAGTGTGGATCACAACAAACTGGAAAATTCAAGAGGTGGGAATACCAGACCACCTTACCTGCCTCCTGAGAAATCTGTATGCAGGTTAAGAAGCAACAGTTAGAGCTGGACATGGAGGAACAGACTGGTTCCAAATTGGGAAGAGAGCCTGTCAAGGCTGTATATTGTCACCCTGTTTATTAACTTATATGCAGTGTACATCATGAGAAATGTAGATATGCAGATGATACCACCCTTATGGCAGAAAGTGAAGAGGAACTAAAGAGTCTCTTGATGAAAGTGAAAGAGGAGAATGAAAAAGTTGGCTTAAAACTCAACTTTCAAAAAACAAAGATCATGACATTTGGTTCCATCACTGCATGGAAAATACATGGGGAAACAATGGAAACAGTGGGAGACTTTATTTTGGGGGGCTCCAAAATCACTGCAGATGGTGACTTCAGCCATAAAATTAAAAGGCGCTTGCTCCTTGGAAGGAAAGCTGTGACCAACCTAGACAGCACCGTAAGAAGCAGAGACATTACTTTGCCAACAAAGGTCCATCTAGTCCAAGCTATGGTTTTTCCAGTAGTCATGTATGGATGTGAGAGTTGGACCATAAAGAAAGTTGAGCGCCAAAGAATTGAGGATTTTGAAGTGGTGTTGGAGAAGACTCTTGAGAGTCCCTTGGACTTCAAGGAGATCAAACCAGCCAATCCAAAAGGAAATCAGTCCTGAATATTCATTGAAAGTGTGGATGCTGAAACTCCAATACTTTGGCCACCTGATGCAAAGAACTGACTCACTGGAAAAGACTCTGATGATGCTGGGAAAGATTGAGAGCAGGAGGAGAAGGGGATGACAGAGGATGAGATGGCTGGATGGCATCACCAACTTGATGGACATGAGTTTGCACAAGCTCCGGGAGGTGGTGATAGACAGGGAAGCCTGGCGTGCTGTAATACATGGGGTGGCAAAAAGTTGGACACAATTGAGCAACTGAAGTGACTAAATTTTAAAAAGCAAAACTTTAACTTATCACATGCCAGCAGGTATTTTGATTCCATTGAGGAGGGCATGGCAACCCACTTCAATATTCTTGCCTGGAGAATCCCACGGACAGAGGAGCCTGGTAGGCTACAGTCCACAGGGTTGCCAAGAATCAGACTTGACTTAAGTGACTTAGCGTGCATGCACAGCAAGTATTTATGTGGCATGCACACTATATTAGGTATTATAAGTAATCTAGAGATGGTTTCAAATACACAGGATGTTATATGCAAATAATATAGCATTTTATATAACAGACCTGAGCATCTGCATATTTTGATGTTTTTGATTGTCCTGAAATTAACCTCCCATGAATACAGAGGGACCACTGTCTTTGACTACTCAATGACTGAAGGACTACATTAAAGCTATACTGTTTTTTTGAGAATTTAACTTCTAGAAGAGGTGACACAAAATTCTGTTTATTATGAAAACTGATTTTCCTGATCAAGATCCACACACACCACTGTGCTTTCTCCATATGCTGTCCCTTCCACCTGTCGCCTTGCTACCCTGGCCAAACAAAATCCTCCACCTCTTGCAAGGCTCCACCGGGCTTAGGTAGTAGCTCCCTGATGAGTCCTGAGCAACTCCCTTGCATCTATCTGGACTCTAATGACCCCGTTTTAGAATTGATGGTTGAAGACAACAGAGTGTTTACATTTACTAATGAGAAGAGGCTATAAAGGAACCAAATCTGTCACCCCAAATTCTGTCTTTGTGACTAAAGATGAATGTAGGCTGATTGTTTTTAAGAAACAGAAGACTTTAAAAATGTTTCTTGTTTTGTTCCCCCTAATTGCCTAAAAGAATTTAGGTAGAAGCTCCTTCCTTGGAATAAAGCTACCGCCAGAGATGTCTGGAGAGAATATGGGCAGGGTGTGCTGGGCAGATTTGGCTGGCCCTAGAGGTCACAACCCGCACTGCATCCAGTTCTCTCTGCTGGTCCAGACGGCAGAGACAGAAAACATTTATTTTCCAAACACTTGCTTTTCCATCTCTACATGCATTTCCCTACTCCCCTTTGAAGTCCCCAAAACCCACTCTCAATATCCTCCTTTTGTCTTTTTTTTTAAAAAGCTGGGGTATAGTTGCTTTACAATGTTGTGCTAGTTTCTTCTGTACAATGAAGTGAATCAGCTTTAAGCATACGTACATCCCCTCCTCTTAAGGCTCCCTCTCCTCCTCCCCATTCCATCTCTCTAGGTCACCACAGAACTGAGCTGCACTCCCTGTGCGATGAAGCAGCTTCCCACTAGCTATCTGCTTTACCCATGGTAGTACATGCAGGTCAGTCCTAACCTCCCGATTCATCCCACCCCTCCGCTGCTGTGCACCTGTCTACTCTCTACATCTGCATCTCTATTTCTGCCCTAGAAATAGGTTCACCCGTACCATTTCTCTAGATTTCACATATATGCATTAATATCAGTATTTGCTTTTCTCTTTCTTTTTCACTCTGAATGACAGACTCTGGGCTCATCTACACGTCTATAAATGACTCAACTTCCTTCTTTTTCATTGCTGGCTAATATTCCATTGTATATATGCACCACTCTTCTTTATCCATTACATTCGCTTATGTCTTTAGCTGAAGATGGCATTTAGAGTGAGATTTGAGCCACTTGGGTGACTTAGTTTGCCTAGGGCTCTCCCATATACTCATCTTATTCAATTTTGTTTTATTTTCTCCTATTAAGCTGTCCCATGTCAATGTTATTCTTAGGCCAGCCAGAAAAATCTAGACGTATAGAGGCAAATTCCTTCCTCCTCAACAAGGCTTCTAGGACACTGCCCTCAACTGTGCAGAGATGGGATGGAGACTGACACCAGTGTGCCCGGAGGGGACTGGAGCAGTGAGGGTGTGAGCAGCAGGCAGCAGCCTCACCTCGAACCCCACCTTTCAGTGCCAGTGAGCGTAACAATCAGCCTTCTCTCAGGCTGTGGTTCCCAGTTTCCTTTCCATCCCTACCGCCTCACTAAATTTCTAGCTTGAGCCCTGAACTCTCAAGTATGGTTATTTCTGTTCCCAGGTCACTGGCCTCTGCTTTACATGCAGTGTCATGAACTACAATTCAGACACTGCAGCAACTCCAGGGCCCCTACCCTGCTGTGCACCCACAGACTCAGGTTTTTGCATGGCAAACCCTGAATCCTCACCTCCAAAGGCCATTTTTCTCATAGAGCTTTTTTTGTCTCTACTTATTCCCACTGAGGCTCCAGCATCCTGCTCAGTTGACAACAAATTTTTCAGTTGCTCTTCTCCCTCTTTCCATTTCATTTTTTCCCTGTCTTTTCCATCTCTTCTATAACATACTCATTTCCCGTAATGTTTTAGTTCCCCAGATTTGTGTTTTCCATCTCCATTTTCTCTTAGGGAGTTCTAGCAACTGAAGAAACACAACCTGCCTGCTTCCCTGCCAGCCTGAAGAGGAACACTAGATGATGGAATCTTAGGAAAAAACTAAAGACTGACTCAGCAGCAAGTACACATCATGAGCAGGAAGCGCGCCGGTCCCAGGAGTGGTGATTAGGCATTTTCAGAAGTCATAAGGAAGGGAAGCCTATAAACTGGACTGCAAAGACACTGAAAATAATCACTGACTGGCCACTTTTATGAAATCAATGACTTGCAAGCAGTTTGATTCATAACATAAAAGAGCCTTTAAAAAAAATTAGCAGATCAACATGCCAGCAGCTCCTAGTCATCCTCCAAGGGGGCAGTGGGGGCCCAATCAGGAGACTGTCCATGGTGGACACTGGAGGTCCCCAGGGCTCTGTCCTTACATTACATGCTCTTCCTAGGAGATGATGGATTGCAGCCCACTTTGATGGATTGCATCTCTGCTTTAAGCCATTGACTCCTCACTTTAACCCAAACGATCTCTCTGAGCTCCAGACACACAAAGGCAATAGCTCATTGTATGTTTCCCCCGGATGTCTTGGAGGCACTTTGTGCTGGTCAATTTTCATCTGTCACTACAAACACACTCTCCACTTTTCTTCACTCTGCTCTGAGCATCAGAAGATTGTCTCTGTGAACCTCATAAACTATTTCCCCGGCCTTCTAAATTCTAGGAGCTTTTAATCAGTCCCTGGCAGGTGGTCAGAGGAGGAGAGAGGGTGCAGTCTCTCCTCCCTCCGTTTCCTCCCTTCCAAGCTATGCTGTGACAAGCCCACAACACCCAAGCCCATAAGGCTTGTTAGTTGACTCTCTCCTACTGGGAAAGCGAGTTCTGGAAACCATTGCTCCTCTCCGAGCTTCAGACCTTCAGACAGTGGCTATGACTTTCCATCATCACCGATGATAGCGCACTATGCTGGCCACTGCTGATTTCCTTTACCCTGATCACAACTTGGTAAAGAGACTCTGCTGAACTCTCTTCCATGATGCCTTCCAGGTGTGCGTCTGCGCTCTCATTCACTGTCTCTGGACTAGGCATCCATCACCCCGCACACTCCCACATGCCTGCCCCCCACCTGACTCTCCTGCAGCCCATCACCCACCCTCTAGGACCATCCAGGAGCCTGGACATCCTAGTGGCTTCTCCTCATCTCACCCACGACAGTCTGCCAACATCAACTCACAGGTCTGCCATTCCTTCCACCCCAGCCCAACCCACTGTCACCTCAGATCACGATTCTGTGGCAACCTCCCAAATGACCTCCATGACCCTGATCAACCCACTCCAGTCCATTCCACAACATCTAAGTTCAAATCTGCGGAAGTTTCTCATCACTGCAAACCCTTCTGCACTCCCTATTGGCTTTGAGATCAAGTTGAAATTTGTAGTTAGGGTTAGGGTTAGAGTTAGGGGTTAGTCAGACTTAAGGACCTTCATTACTGGCTTCCAGTTACCTCCGCAGCCTCTTTCACTCTTTACTTCGGCTGCTCCTTTCTCCCTGCAACTGTATTATTGGATTCCAAAGGTCACCTCGTCTCTCACCTCTGGACTTCCTCATGTGTTGATTCTCTAACAAGGATGATGTTCCTTTGTCCCTGCCCAGCCAACAGCTGCTCACAACAGACTTTGAGCTCAGCTAGGACAGGGACACGCCACTGTACCCTGAGCACCTCACCCAGGGCCTGGGACCTACCACTCCAGTGTCACCCGACACACAAGCCACTTGCTGTACTGTTGAGCACTGAAATGCATTGAGTCTACATTGAAATGTGCTGTGAGTGTAAAATACATACTTCCTTTTCAAAGAATTAGCACAGTGAAGCATAAACTGTCAATATTTTTACATTTATTGCACATTCAGATATCTCAGCTAAGTATATTAAATTAACTAAAACTCTACTGAAATTAATTTCAATCCTGTTTTTAATTTTGTTTAATGGTAGTCAGTTTCACATTGGAATTTATTGTGTGTATGTGTTCAGTTGCTTAGTCATGTCTCACTTTGCAACTCCATGGACTGTAGACTGTCAGGCTCCTCTGTCCATGGGATTTTCTAGGCAAGAATACCGATATGGGTTGCCAGTTCCTACTCCAGGAGATCTTCCCAACTCAGATCAAACTGGTGTCTCCTGCATCTGCACTGGCAGGTGGATTCTCTACCACTGTGTCATTTGGGAAGCCCTAGAAAATTACAAATGATGCATGCAGCTCTCATGATATTTCTACTGGAAAGGACTGTCTGATAATTATCTGCTGAATGAGTGAAGGAGAAACATCAAATACACAAAGACGAGAAATCTCCAGTTTCCAGATTTGCCTTTCATTCCTTTGACGATTTCTCCAAATCCTCTAAGTTTGGGTTTGGAGTGCTCTCATGCTCCTGCAAGTCCTCCAGTACGACAGCCCCCACTATGACAGCTGGCACATGGACTCACACGGTGTTTTCACTCTCACGAGGGCAGGCACTCCCCCTGCCTCATTCAGCTCTGGATCGCAGTGCCCGGCGTGATGCGGACCTTGTAGCAGACGCTCACCAAATGTCTGATGAGTGAGGGCACTAGGAAGTGAGCAGTCATGCGGTGAGAGGAGAGACCCGTGGCAACAAGGAGGCGGTGGTGGCATGGACTCTGGGCATGTGCTCCTTGGGGACAGACCCCCACCCCACTCAGGATGGGCTCTACAGGGAGCCCCAGGTCTGCACGATGACACCCCAGGCAGGTGGTTGCTGCCTCACTCTTTGGCACCTCTGCTTCAGGAAAGCATCTGGCACAGGCCTGGAGATCCGAGGCGCATCAACGAGGGCCATGATCCTGCCTGAGGGCACTTTGCTGCTCCTTCTTCTGTGCAGCGCTCTGAACCACAAGGGTCAGAGAACATGGTGCCTGGCCCCGTCCTGACGAGCCCGAGTGGAGAATTGCTGCCGCTTTAGACACCTAGGCAGGCTGGACGTGGGCGTGGGGTGGGCAGTGGACCGTTCCCTCCTCACTCTCTTCATATGCCACAACTGCATCCCCTCTGCTGAGGCCATTCAGAAGTGAGTGAGGGACTTCCCTGGTGGTCCAGTGGCTAAGACTCTGCTCCCAGTGAAGGGGGCCAGGGTTCAATCTCTGGTCAGGGAACTAGAGATGCGTGTTGCAAAAAAGATTGAAGATCCTGTGTGCTGCAATTACAATCAGCTCAAAGCAATAAAGAAAGATGTTTTGTAAAAGGAGTAAAGGAGAAACAGCTCTGTCTGGACTTGAGAAGTGCTGACCTCTCTCGCCTGCCTCTTAAGTACTGGGACCTCCTCCTATGTCCTTTAAACAAGTCACCTCCCTGTGTGTGCCCAGTCTCCCCCAGCATCCCACCTTCCATATTAACTGACAGTTGACATTTGTCAAGATGATGGCCATCTCGAGTGTTAGCTTTCATCTTCACAGAATTTGGCTAGATGTCACCCTCATTGGGTAAAAGGGGAAATGAGCTCAAAACTCATGAGCAAATGGTTTAGGGTCACATGGTAGGGAAGTGACATCATGGGACTCCAACTTTGGGGGCTCCGTGGCCACGCTCTTCCCATCTCTGCCTCTCTGGGGGTCCACTACCAGGAGAGATGGATCTGGTGGTTAGTCTTGTCCATACCAAGAGTCAGTGAAGCAACTGACAGAGAGGAAGCCATGGCTGACTTTCCGGCGTGCAGCCAACTCTTCACAAGCAGCTGAACTGAAGGCTAAAAAGGCTGCTCACAGAAGCTAGATTCCACGACTCACAATGCAGCCCCAACTCTCCAGGTGTTCTGAGCAGATTCACAATGGTCAAGTATACATATATATTCTTTTTCATATTCTACTCCATTACGTTTTATCACAGGCTATTGACTATAGTTCCTTGTGCTACAGAATAAGACCTTGTTTACTCATCCTACATATACTAGCTTGAATCTGCTGATACTAAAGTCTCAGTTCATCTCCCCCCTACCCGCACCCCTTGGCAATAACTGAGTCACTCCACCGTACAGTAGAGATGAACACAGCGCTATAAACCAGCTATGGGCTTCCCAGGTGGCTCAGTGGTGAAGAATCAGCCTGCCAACGCAAGAGATGCAGGTTGGATCCCTGGGTCGAGAAGATCCCCTGGAGAAGGAAATAGCAACTCACTTCAGTGTTCTCGCCTGGAGAATCCCATGGACAGAAGAGTCTAGTGGGCTACAGTCCACGGTGTCGCAAGAGCTGGACATGATTTAGCAACTAAACATCAATGACAATAATGTATCAACTATAGTTCAATAATTTGTTTTTTAAAAAAATCAGATGGAAAACTGCATAATGGCCAACCCAGCATCCATATCCTTAGGGTTTTCCACTTGCCTGAACTGTGGCTTTCACCAGAAACTCTGAACCACACGTTCAACCCTTTGAAAATTCCTGCTATGCTAACTTACCAGGTGGTCTTTTCACAGTATGACTTTCTCTTTGGTGCCCTCTTATGCCCTCCTGATTCTGGAACCTCAGTCCAACCCTACTTCCAGCTGGTAGTGTCTTTCTTATTTCCACATCATCAAGTTCTCAAACTGGTTTGAGGTCCTTCCATAAGAAGGAAAGAAATGTCTTGACTACAAAAGACCTTTCATGTAGCTTCTCTGAACAAAAGAGAACAGCAGGGTCTAGGGGAAGAGAGAAAGAGCCCTTCCTGAAGCTGACGTACAAGGAAGGGAGGCTGCAGTGCCCCTGAGTCTGGCTGGGACACGGTGACATCCTTCATAACTCACGACCCCCCATCACATCTGCTTGCCTATGGAGAGGTTTGCATTTCGGATGAAGTCAGGATAACTACGCCTCTCTTGTCGCTTCAAACATATTTCTCCCATAGCCTCCTCATCTATAAAGGAGAGAAAAGACATTAAAATGTCTATTCTGTGGTGCTGATGTAAGGAAGAAGGGCAATTCTTGGTATAGTCTCCTGGTATGCCACCCGGCACAGGGAAAGACTCAATGTACACTAGTTAGATCACACACTCATGTGGTTCAAGACATCTCTTGAGATCCATTTTGGGGGAATTCCCTGATGGTCCAAAGGCTAGGACTTGTCACTTTCACTGCCGAGGCTTGAGTTCAGCCCCTTGTCAGGGAACTAAGATCCCACAAGTTTCCAGGCACAGCCAAGAAAAAAAAAAAAAAAACCCAAAACAAAAAAAGATATCCATTTTGCCAGGAACTTCTGAGAGAAGGCAAACCTGCTGGTATGGGCACCATCAAAATAATAAGAGGGAAAAATCAAAACAGAAAGGGAAAAAAGAGGTTTGAATTACAGTTTGTCATGAAAAATTCTTGACGCTAGATGGGCCATTCCATGTAAATCACATGCAAGTATTCTTCATAAGAGAGGCCAAGCTGGTTTCAGTTTGAGGTCAAAAGAGAAAGAGATTTATATCTTATTTTGCCCAAAGGTTTGAATTAAGTGCTGAGAGGCAGTAAAGTAACTTTGGAGACATTCACAAGGGAGAATTCAGAGAGGGAAAATACAGAGGAGGCCTTGGTGTTGGACAGGAGAAGGTACAAGTGTGTGCCTAGCTCACGGTGAGGAACAGCTAGAAGGAAATGGACGGGCATCTCTATGCCAAATATACTTAGGTTATTTCACTGAGCAGTTTAAACTTTTCAGGAGTGTCAGTGTGATATTAGACTTTACAGGTGACTTAGTTTCCTGTAAGGAATCAGTTCCAGTACCAAAAAGTTAACAACAACAACAACAACACAAATGCATACATTGCATCTCAGTTAGACCCAAGTGTGTTTGTTAAAGTTCATCTGAAGACCAAAGTTGACAGAAGTGAGAAAAGATTTAATATTTAAAGGAAAGATACATGACTATGTGGATAGAGATGGACCCGCCTACTGTCCCAGTTTTCTGAACCCCATGCATTTTGTGAGACCCTAAAAAGATGACAAAGACTCATTTGTACATCACAATAATTTTAGGAGGGGAAGGCCTTCTCAGAGTTTCCTGAGCTCTAACTATGGGCTTGGCACCATTCATCACTTGACATACATTTTCAGGTGAGGCTTCCATAAAGGCTATGAAATGAACATGCCGCAACGATTTCCATGACGGTGATGCAGACCCTGAGGCCCCCATGGGGTTAGGGCTTGGGAGATAAGAAAGAGTTGAGATTCACAGCGGGACCGATAGGAGGTAGGGAAGAGCTGGCATGAGAGAGGGAACAGGAAGCGTGTCAGTACGGCAGCAGGGTACATGGGGTGAAATGAGAAGGGACAGAAGCATCCTAACCATTCGCAGAGACAGGAAGACAGGCAGAAATGAGCAGAGTGAAGGCACCGTACCCCCGGGAGCAGGAAGGGCAGCTCTGACAGAGGACACCTGTGGGCCTTCCCTTAGAGCTCATTGAAAGCACAAGGAGGGGCTTCCCCGGGGGAATAGCGGTGAAGACTCTGCACATTCACTGCATGAGGAATGGCTTCAGTCCCTGGTGGGGGAACTAAGATTCCACATGACAAGGTCAAAAAAGAAAAAAAACAGTTAAATAAAACAAAAGCACAACTGCATAGGAATCAGATGCAAACTTTGTTACCAGGTCTCCCTTAATAGTTTCTGGAAATGCTTTTCCTTCTAAAAGCTAAATAGCTTCAAACTGGTTAGAGGTAGTGGAAGGGAATATTGAAATTAAAATCTCTCAGAGGGAGAATAGATTTTTACCCAGAAGATGGGCAGAAATAAGTCTCTTTAGTGTCCCCTGGAGAGAAAAGGTAGAAAGAACTCACAGGTGAAGGAGCCAAGAAGACTCTCAAGGACTGTCCTTCCAAGTGCCTTCTCAGTGGAGGTTGGAGCTCTAAATCACACCCCTATGGGATGGGTAGACTCGCCACCCACATCGAGAAGCAATCACTCCTGGGACTCCTCTGGTGGCCCAGGGGTTGCGAGGCTGCGTGCCACTGCAGGGGCAAGGGTTCAATCCCTGGTCTGGGAGGATCTCCTATGTTTCAGAGCAGTTAAACCCACACACCATAGCTACTGAGCCTGTGCTCCAGAGCCCTGCTGAAGCCCACGTGCCACCAGCTAGAGATTAGCCTCTGCTCCCCACATTTAGAGAAAGACCACATGCAGCAAGGAAGTCCCAGCATAGCCCAAAATAGATAAATAAAACAAATGAAAAGAACAGCTGTTAAAAAAAAAAAAAGAGGGACTGGTTACTTCTCACTGCACATTGGTGCCACTGCTTTGAAGAGTAACTTGGGACTATCCATCATGACATTAAGAATCGGCAATTCCAGCTGTTCATAAGAAAGAATGAAATCATGCCATTTGCAGCAATGAGGATGAAATTAGAGGTGATCATACTAAGTGAAGTAAGTCAGAAAGAGAAAGACTAACGTCATGTGATTTCACGTACATGTGGAATCCAAAATATGACACAAAGGAGCCTATGAAACAGAAGCGGAATCACAGGCATAAGGACAGACGGACGGTTGCCAAGGGGTGGATGTATTGAGAGTCTCGGATTAGTAGACACAGACTGTCGTACATAGCACGGATAAACAAGGCCCCACTGTATAACACAGGGAACTCGAGTCTATCTCCTAGGATAAACCATAATGGAAAACAATACATTTCTAAAAAGAATGTGAAAAAGAGTCAGCCATGCCAATCTCACAATGCGCCTGTGAGACACGTGCATACGTGAAAGTGAAAGCGAAGCTGCTCAGTGGAGTCCCACTCTTTGCGACCCCATGGACTGCAGCCCATCAGGCTCCTCCGTCCATGGGATTCTCCAGGCAAGAGTACTGGAGTGGGGTGCCATTTCCTTCTCCACGGGATCTCCCGACCCAGGGATCAAACCCAGGTCCCCCACATTGTGGGCAGACGCGTTACTGACTGAGCCACCAGGGAAGCTCAGATACACAGGGAAGTAAATAAGAAGGTGTGTGCTGTGGTCCCATTTATAAAACTGAAATAGGGACAATCTAAACGGTTATCAATGAGACATTAAAATAATGATGAAATATGATGCACTTCTTAGTATATTTTTGGCAATACAGAAAGATCTCCAAATATATTTTTTAAAAATAACAACATATAACATGAATAAGCTCATTTGTAGTAAATGAATTTATACATATACATTTCTGTGCATAAAAATATCTAGAAAGATTGATTAAAAGAGTTGTTTTCATAAAGGTCAGAAAGATCTCCAAATATATTTTTTAAAAATAACAACATATAACATGAATAAGCTCATTTGTAGTAAATGAATTTATACATATACATTTCTGTGCATAAAAATATCTAGAAAGATTGATTAAAAGAGTTGTTTTCATAAAGGGGTAAAGTTAGGGCATATTTGAGATGGGAGAACTTCTACTTTTCATTGTGTATCCTTCTGTACTATCTGCATTTAAAAATCATGAACATAGTGTTTTTTTAAATATTTGAAAAGTTGAAGAGATGGTTCTCTGTGAAGAAGTATAGTTACAAAAAAAAAAACCTCTTTAAACTTGAGATACAAAAGTTGAGCTGAAAACTATAGTAAAATCGAGTTGATATTTAAATAAATTTTTTCATCCTTTATGACCAACGAGAGTCTATCCCAGGGATGTAATAGAGGTTTAATATTAGAGAACCTATTAACAAAATGTATTACTTCATTAGACCAAGGAAGAAGAATTGCATAATCATCTTATGGATACCAAAGGACATCTGGCAAATAGTAAAAACTGATTAAAAAGGGAAAAATTATTTACACATAATTGACTGTCATAATGGATAAACAGTAAGATCTAAAAACAGCAGCCAACATCATAATTGAAATTATGGAGACATTCCAATTATGCATTTATACTTCTGAACTTTTAAAATGATGTCCATATCTGAGTTTTATACTATATATGTTTTATATATTATATATATATGTTTCCATATTATATTTATATATATTTAACGGAGAAGGCAATGGCACCCCACTCCAGTACTCTTGCCTGGAAAATCCCATGGGTGGAGGAGCTTGGTAGGCTGCAGTCCATGGGGTTGCTAAGAGTCGGAGATGACTGAGCGACTTCACTTTCACTTTTCACTTTCATGCATTGGAGAAGGAAATGGCAACCCTCTATAGTGTTCTTGCCTGGAGAATCCCAGGGACGAGGGAGCCTGGTGGGCTGCCATCTATGGGGTCGCATAGAGTCGGACACAACTGAAGTGATTTAGCAGCAGCATATATATTTAAATTTTAAAATTTATAAATACATATATATATCTCTGTTGCAGAATCTGCCTGGAATATTCCTCTAAGAAAAGTGAGAAGGATATATACATGCACGTGCACATGCACGCACACGCACACACACGCACATATATATATGAACCTCAGAAAGCATCACTACTAAAAATGACCCAACTCACTAAGATTTAAGTCAACAGCCTAAACCACAGTTTTAAAATGTAATTGACACCACCACATTTGAGAATCCAGAAACTCTTCTTGTGTATGAGCCTATACTATCTTAACAGGGTGCTTTCCTTCAAAATCTTGATGAAAGTGAAAAAAGAGAGTGAAAAAGTTGGCTTAAAGCTCAGCATTCAGAAAACAACGATCGTGGCATCCGGTCCCATCACTTCGTGGGAAATAGATGGAGAAACACTGGAAACCGCGTCAGACTTCATTTTTTTGGTCTCCAAAGTCACTGCAGATGGTGACTGCAGCCATAAAATTAGAAGACGCTTACTCCTTGGAAGAAAAGTTATGACCAATCTAGATAGTATATTCAAAAGCAGAGACATTACTTTGCCGACTAAGGTCTGTCTATCAAGGCTATGGTTTTTCCAGTGGTCATATATGGATGTGAGAGTTGGACTGTGAAGAAGGCTGAGCACCGAAGAATTGATGCTTTTGAACTGTGGTGTTGGAGAAGACTCTTGAGAGTCCCCTCGACTGCAAGGAGATCCAACCAGTCCATTCTGAAGGAGATCAACCCTGGGTGTTCTTTGGAAGGAATGATGATAAAGCTGAAACTCCAGTACTTTGGCCACCTCATGCGAAGAGTTGACTCCCTGGAAAAGACTCTGATGCTGGGAGGGATTAGGGGCAGGAGGAGAAGGGGATGACTGAGGATGAGATGGCTGGATGGCATCACTGACTCGATGGACGTGAGTCTGAGTGAACTCCGAGAGATGGTAATAAACAGGGAGGCCTGGCATGCTGCAATTCATGGGGTCACAAAGAGTCAGACACGACTGAGCTGAACTGAACTGATTGTGAAGGTGGCAACTGGGAGCCAGGAAACATGGGAGGTTCCCCGGAAAATGCAGCAAGGCAAGAAGTTGGCTCCTGGAAAAGCACATGGATGCAGAGAGTTCAGACCAATGTGAAAATACAGGGCCACTTGGTCACAGTGGTACACAGCCTCAAGACATGGAAAGATGATAAAATATTGGCTTTTAGGGCATGAGTGGATTGAAAGGTGACTTTTCATTCCATGACTGCTGCTGCTGCTAAGTCGCTTCAGTCGTGTCCGACTCTGTGCCATCCCATCGACGGCAGCCTACCAGGCTCCCCTGTCCCTGGGATTCTCCAGGCAAGAACACTGAAGTTGGTTGCCATTTCCTTCTCCAATGCATGAAAGTGAAAAGTGAAAGTGAAGTCGCTCAGTCCTGCCCGACTCCTGGAGACCCCATGGACTGCAGCTTACCAGGCTCCTCTGTCCACCATGACTAAGAATCCTCTAAACCAGGAGACTCATTGGAAATCAAAATCTTCACTCTCCTCTGCCACAGTGATGTCACATTTTTCCATGGACACGGGCTCTCGTGCTTATTGTTAATAACGAACCCAAGATGTGGACTGAGGTCTGCTGACTGTGCATCTGGCAGTCCTCACTTCCTCCACCTCCACCTCATGTGCCCATGGTTATCCAGCCGTTTCCATGCATAGGAAACCATGAAATCTGTAATGGGAAGAAATAGAGCCCAGCCCTGTTGCCCCAAAATATGGTGCATGGCTAAGAAGAGCTAAGAAGGGGCTTCTCTGGCAGTGCAGGGGTTAAGACTTCACCTTCAGTGCAGGGGTGTGGGTTTGATCCCCGGCTAAGATCCCACGTGCCTCACAGCCAAAAAAACAGAACATAAACAACAGAAGGAATATTGTAAAAAGTTCACTATGGACTTTTAAACAGTCCACATTTTAAAAAAAAATCTTAAAAAGAGAAGAAGAGCTAAAAAATGTTAGAGCATCAGATCCACCTAGAAGACTCATTCTGCCATCGTGCCATTCTGCTAAGTCACTTCAATCGCGTCTGATTGTTTTGCGACCCCATGGGCTGCAACCTGGAAGGCTCCTCTGTCCATGGTATTCCCCAGTCAAGAATACTGGAGTGGGTTGCCATGCCCTTCTCCAAGGGATCTTCCCAACCCAGGGATTGAACTCGCATCTCTTATATCTCCTGCATTGGCAAAAGGTGGATGCTGCTGGTCCAAGGTCCACACTTTGAGGATGACTGACTTATGAGAAACAGTTAACTATAGATGCCATGGGACCTCAGACTACAGGGATGGTCATTTATGGAGACTAAAATTGTACCACTAATAAGCTTTTGATAAGTTACCAAATTAAGTTGGGACTTCCCTGATGGTCTAGCAGCTAAGACTCCCCCCTCCCTCTGTAAGGGGCCTGGGTTCAATCCCTGGTCATGGAAGATCCCATATGCCACAACTGAAAAGAAGAAAGGAAAAAATCCCTTGCACCACAACTAAAAATCTCACATGCTGCAACAAAGACCCAATGCAGCCAAATAAATATTAAAAAACAAAAAAGAGAGAGTTTAGGTGTTCTCTAAAAAATGCATGTGGCTAATGTACCTCTTGTAAAAGAAGAGTCAAGTTCCATGCAAGTTCCAAGATGGGTCACGTGCATGGCCCGATTCAGCCCTACTCAAGACAAGCATCAGAAACCAGGGCCTGAGGATGCTGCGGGCTTCCCAGGTGGCACTAGTGGTAAAGAACCCACCTGCAAATGCAGGATATAAGAGACGCGGGTTCAGTCCCTGGATTGGGAAGATCCCCTGGAGTAGGGCCTAGCAAGCCACTCCAGCATTCTTGCCTGGAGAATCCATGGACAGAGGAGCCTGGAGGGCTACAGACCATGGGGTCTCAAAGAGTCAGACGTGACTGAAGCGACTTAGCACACGCACACGCATGAGGATGCTGTCTTTATAAGAGCAGATCCCACAGTGCTAGGTTCATACACAAGCGGCTGGTCGCTGCGTGTGCGGATCAGGCTGGACCTCAGGAAACACCTCTCCTACTTAGGTTTTCCTGGGAAAAACCACATCATAAGCACAAGAGCGGCAGTTTCATAGCAGATATACATTTATAAATACTTTGCCATCACGAGGGACAAACTGAGACACATATGAATAAGTGTGCTATAAATTGTAGCATCTACTTAAGTTGTGATCATAATGTGATCCTTACAGGTTCCCAAGGATTGCTATCTTCTACCTAAGAATAAAGTGAAACTATGGTCCGTAAGTGAAGTGAAATTAGCTCACTTGTGTCAGACTCTTTGTGACCCCATGGACTATACAGTCCATGGAATTCTCTAGGCCAGAATACTGGAGTAGGTAGCCTTTTCCTTCTCTAGGGGATCTTCCCAACCGGAAGGGAAGTCCAAGTAACAGAGATATGATTGAAATTGAGATTTAGAATTTTGGTTCCAAATTCTGTGCTGTAGTAGACAGAAGATGCACCAGATATGTTACCTTTTGTACTTGTCCCATTCACGGTCACCAAGGAAGAGATCGCCCTGGGGAACTGTTTTATATCAAGTCATTCTCTTCTTACTCTCTTATCTCTCTTCCCAACCCCAGCGGCACTTCACAGTGCAGTAGACAAGAGGTGAGGAATAATCAAACCACAGGTCTAGTGGGCTTAGACTGTGGTCCCCAAACTTACATGTATATCAAAATCACCTGGAGGTCGTTAAAAGAGATGGTCAGGCCCTACCCCAGAGTCCCTTACTCAGAAGAGCTGAAGTAGGGCCTGAGGGTTGGCATCTCTAATGAGTGTCTAGATGCCACTGATTCTGCTGGTTGGGGGACCACACTTTAAGAACCTCTAAATTACACGATAGCAAGTCCCACTGGACTCCGTTTCTTTAAAACTTGAACCAGGACACTCTGAGCACATGAGGGACTTAGCAGTAGTGGAGGGAGATGAAAGAAAACACAGAGAAAGGATTAATGGCAAAGCCATGAGGAACTGCAGCAAACCAGTCTTATAAATGATGTCAAAAGAACATCTCTACTGGACTTCCCTGGTGGTTCAATGGTTAAAAACCCTGCCAATGCAGGGGACACAGGTTCGACCCCTGGTTGGGGAAGAGTCCACATGTCACGGGGCAGCTAAGTCCATGCACCACAGTTATTGAGCCTTCATTCTACAGCCCGCGCTCCACAGCAAGAGAAGCCACCGCAATGAGAAGCCCATCATGTACCACAGCTAGAGAGTAGTCCCTGCAGCTAGAGAAAGTCCATGAACAGCAAAAAAAAAAAAAAAAAAAATCTAGCACAGCTGAAAAAAAAATCTCTGCTCCGGTCAGTAAAAGCAATGAGGCAAAGAAACAGTTTTCAGAACAGAAAGAAAGAATGGGGCAGCCGACGGCAGAACAGACAGAAGCAACCACACGAAACACACTTGTGCTGAGCAGGCTTCACGAGAGGACAGAAAAGAACCCCCAAAGCCTCCTATAGGGCACCCGGCATCACCAAGGAGGAAACTCTGCTTTCTCTTCTTTCGGAGCCTAGGTTCTCTGCTTCTGGACACCCTCTCAACCTTCCCTCCCATAGTAGACATGGAACCTTCAATGTTTCTGTCCTATCAAAATACTCCATTGATCAAGAAGGAAGATGGGGGCATTCTTTAATAATCCACCCTGAGTCTAACCCCCAGGCTAGCCCCTAGATTTGGAAACATGCTCTTCACTAACGTTATTCCGCAAAGCAAAGTGGCTGCAGAGTGACCCGGGATCACCAGGTTCCTCAGTTCAAGGCTGTTCCCTATCCTCAGGGGCCCTCAAGGTGATGCTGATCTGTAGCATCACCCATCCTGCATTTTTGCTTGACCAATCCTTGGCACATGTTTATGCCCCCATTGTATGTCTCCTCCAGAAAGAATTTCTAGCACAAGCTCCAAGCCTTGTAGAAGGAAATGAAAAAATAACCAGTGACTCAAAAAATACACAATTTGGTTCCTAATACTTTAAATAACTGGTTTCATACTTTGGGGTCTTTACTTTCTTTAAAAAAAATGATGACTGGAAGATTTATCTTTAAGGTGAAAAGTGTGTTTAAATCATAGATCTGTATCCTATGCATTGGAATTGACTCCCTGGAGTCTTGAGAAAGATGACAAGCCTGTACCCATCAAGTATGTCATGACTGGTTAATAACTGACCCTGCCTGAGAAGGGAAAGTGGCCATGTGAATGCTGGATCTCTGCCCTCCCTGGTCCAAATGCTGCAATGGGGATTCCACTTCCTGAGTCCATGATTCTATGCTTTTATCCTTAATGTGACTGTACCAAGCACGTATTTACCTCTGAGATGTTACCTCTATTTCTGCCAAAAAACCATCTTTCTGGGTCCATTTCCCCTCAGCTCAACATCATAACACTGTAGTGCTCAACTTTAAAAATACACAGCAAATGCATAATAATATAGTGTCTGCTAAACACTTCATAAAAAGTGGTATTAGTAACCTGAACCACATTCCTGCTTCCTCGGAAAAACCTGCATGGAGAAAATAAATTTAAAATCTCAGTAGCAGGGATTTTGTCCTGCTGACCACAGGTCTTAGATCCAGATTAAGCAGAGGTAAGAAGAGACCTTTGATGAAAACTACCTTGGTTTTCCCTGTTTCTTCTCCTCTGGAGCCTCTTGAAGTATGGTGTCAAATTATCCCAATGCACTGTGGCCTTGTTTCCGTTGAAACTATTATCAGCATAAAATTACACAGGAGAGAAAGTCATTTGGTCTAACCAGTCTTCCAAAGTGCATAAGAAAGACAGCACCATTTACCTCACGCTGCTGGTACCAGTGGACCACCTCCAACCTGAGCTTCAGTTTCCTCATCTGTCACAAAGGGGTTACAACATATCACATCTCAGCTCTTTCCACTTGTGACGTTATATGAAATCCATGACCTCTGCAAACAACTGCTACGAGGAATTGGGAAGTAGAAGGTAGTCTTTAAAAAGGAACTGGTCTGTGTAGTTATAATTAACCATTCCAATTGTTCTCTACCATTGAGAATCTCGTTTTCTAAAACCTCAATTGATTAATACTGGCTCCTTCATTATGGAGAACAGAATGGAGGTTCCATAAAAAACTAAAAATACAGCTGCCATATAATCTAGCAATCCCACTCATGGGCATTTGTCTGCATAAAATTCTAACTTGAAAAGATATATGTATCCCAATGTTCATATCCAGGACGTGGAAACAAAAGACATGGAAACCTGAATGTCCATCAACAGAGACTGGACAAAGAAGATGTGGTATATATAAATTTATTAGTTAATTTATATATAGAGTGGAATATTACTCAGCCATAAAAAGAATGAAATAATACCATCTGCAGCAACATGGCTGGACCTAGACATGATCATACTAAGTCAGAAAAAGACAAATATATGATATCACTTACATGTGGAGTCTAACAAAATGATACAAACAAACTTATTTATACAACAGAAGAAGACTTGCAGACATAGAGAACAAACTCATGGTTACCAAAGGGGAAAGAAGGGCATGGATAACTAGGAGTTCACTATTAACATATACACACCACTATATACAAAATAGATAATCAGAAAGGACCCATTGGACAGCACGGGGACTCAATATTCTGTAATAACACAAATGGGGAGAAGAATTTGAAAAAGAAAGTTGTTGTTTCAGTTGTTAAGTCACGTCTGACTCTTTGCGACCCCATGGACTGCAGCATGCCAGGCTTCCCTGTCCTTCACTATCTCCTGGAGTTTGCTCAAACTCACATCCGTTGAGTCAGTGAGGCCGTCTAACCATCTGCCACCCCTTTCTCCTCTTGACTTTGATCTTTCCCAGCATCAAGGTCTTTTCCAATGAGCTGGCTTTTCACACTAGGTGACCAAAATATTAGGATGTTAGTTTCAGTACCAGCCCTTCCAGTGAATATTCAGGGTTGATTTTCTTTAGGATTGACTGGTTTCATCTCCTTATAGTCCAAGAGACTCTCAAGAGTCTTTTCCAGTGCCACAACTCAAAAGCATGAATTCTTCTGCGTTCAGTTTTCTTTATGGTCCAACACTCCCATCAGTACATGACTACTAGAAAAACCATACCTTTGACTATATAGACCTTTGTCAGCAAAGTGATGGCTCTGATTTTTAATATGTTGTCTTAAAAAATAGATACACGTATATGTATAATTAAAATCACTTTGTTGTATACCTGAAATAAACACAGCATTGCAAATCAACTATAATATAAAATAAAAATTTTTCATGTCAATGTATGGCAGAACCAATACAGTACTGTAAAATAGAATAAAGCATTAAATAAAATAAAAAAATAAATAAAATAAATAAATTTCTATTAAAAATTTGTTTTTAATGTATTGGTTGGCTAACTTCAACTCAGTTGGTACCCACCCCTGGTTCTCAACTTGGGGGTGAAGAACACCCAAGGGAAATTTGGGAAAATCTGGAGATGTTGTGGGTGCCAAACTGGGTCAGTGAGGGCGTGTCACTGGCATCTAATAAGTCAAGCCCATGATGAGCTTTCACAGGGCATTTCACATGATGCCAGTCACAGGGCAGTGCCGCAGCAAAGGAGATGGGTCAACATCAATAGAACTGAAGTAAGGGAACTCTGCACCACTCCACAGTGAGGCAACAACATTCACCAAGATGCTGAGAGTGAGAACAAGCTCTTCAATCTAATACAAAAACATAAAAAGCATGTTTCGATTGTTCCAGTGGACACAAATCAAGGTACTGTGTGGTTGATTTCATAGGCACCAGTCCAGATTAGCCACCACAACACAGCTAAAATATTCTAGGTTTCCAATATCCTTAAATGATGACAAACCACTCATGCTTGGCAGAATCTGAGTCAATGAGCGCTACTTGAAGCAAGCCATTTTCCTATAGTAATATGCTTTGCGTGTATGAATTTCAATCTCTCATAATTTTATTTTTAACTTTTTCCAGGAAACGATGAAATACCCTCTTTAATTATCACTAAGTGTGATAAATGAAACCGTTTTCTATTTCCCAGCCTCATTCAGTTAAAATACTAGAATGGAAAAACTTGCCAAAATGAACGTGCCTTCTCTTTTGGATGGTAACCAGAAGCACCTTCCTATATCCAGTGCTCAGACTGCCAAAGCAGAAGGCAGCACAAAAACATATTTTGCAGCTCTGCTAAATTTAATTTTTTCATGTTAACTCTCTTTAGAGGGTTGGAAAGATGCCCACAGAACAGCCTTAAAGTCACTACCTGCTTTACTAATGGACCAAAGAGCAAAGGAATGGCAATGGAATATTACTCAGCCATAAAAAGGAATGAAATTGGGTCAGTTGCAGAGGCGTGGATGAACTTAGAGTCTGTCATCCAGAGTGAAATAAGTCAGAAAGAGAAAGACAAATATTGTATATTAACACATATACGTGGAATCTAGAAAAATGATATTCTTTTGTTGTTTTTAGTTGCTAAGTGGTGTCCAACTCTGCAATTCCATGGGCTGTAGCCCACCAGGCTCCTCTGCTCATGGGATTTCCCAGGCAAGGATACTGAAGTAGGTTTCCATTTCCTCCTCCAGGGGATCTTCCTGACCCAGGGATTGAACCTGTGTCTCCTGCATTGGCGGGTGGATTCTTTACCACTGCCCAGAAAAATGGTACAGATGATCTTATTTGCAAAGCAGAAATAGAGACACAGACACAGAGAGCAAATGTGTGGATACCAAGGAGGGAGGAGGATGAGAGGAACTGGGAGACTGGGATTGACATATATGCACTATTGAGCCTATGTGTAAAACAGATAACAGATGAGAACCTACTGTCTAGCACAGGGAACTGTATTTAATGTTCTGTAGTGACCTGAATGGGAAGGGAATCCAAAAAAGGAAGATGGATATGTACAGATAATTCAGTCTGCTGTGCAGCAGAAACTAACACAGCATTGTAAAGCAACTACAGTCCAATAAAAACTAATTTTAAAATGCAAACAGGAAAGTAATATTTCTTTGCACTAAATCCTTGAGGTTGGAAGATGACTGTTACAGTGTACAACCTAGCCTATCCTGACTAATCCACTCATCTAGGACATCACGTCCATCTCTCTAGGACAGGCCCATAAGCATGAGGTCCACATTGCCTCAGGAGGATGAGGATACCCGAGACCTTCAGTAATCTAGGGCTTCCCTGGTGGCTCAGCTGGTAAAGAATCCGCCTGCAATGTGGGAGACCTGGGTTTGATCCCTGGGTTGAGAAGATTCCTTGGAGAATGAAACGGCTACCTACTCCAGGCAAGAAGCCTGGAGAATTTCATGGACAGTACAGCCCACGGGGTCACAAAGAGTCGGACACAACTGAGAGACTTACTTTCCATTAATCTAACTCTTATCGCAACATGTAAATCCCAGATGCCACGCTTTCTACGCACCCTATGCCTCTCTGTTCTATATTAAACAGGGTCTGAGACCCTCCCAAAACAAGGTCTCCAATCAGCACAAACTTTAGTCCCAATGACTAAGCATCTCAAAAAGTACATTTCTCTGCCAAGTGATGGAGAGTCTACCCTTGAGGGGCTCCGGCTCTCCACCTGGATTCATCCCAAAGTACAAACTCTCCTCGACACAGCTTCCCTTTGTTTGACAAAGATGCTAATACCAAGTATATCTGACCATGGTCAGGGACCATCTATATTTGATATTCTTGTGATACTTTACGTGCAGAGTTTTCTTATGCAGTTGGGGAATTTGAGGAATGATTCGACTTCATCTCTGACAACATCATTTTGTTGTTTCAAGTACTGTCTTGATGGCAGGCTTTCTGTGGCCCTCCTGAGCATCACAAAACCTTCACAGGAAAGCTGAGCCATTCATTCAAACTCCTCCATCTGAATCTCAATTATCCAAATAAATCACCTGACTCCCCTGTCAACTGCATGAGTGAATATCAAGATGTCCATTTTCTTTTCTCAGTGGAAAGCTGATTTATGATTTCTCAAACTTTTGATGTCATTCCTCAAAAGTAAGCTTAAAATAGTGTGATAGTATGTACAATAGTATGTTCCTAAAATAGTATGAGTACTGTGTGGATCACAATAAACTGTGGAAAATTGTTTAAGAGATGGGAATACCAGACCACCTGACCTGCTTCTTGAGAAATCTATATGCAGGTCAGGAACCAACAGTCAAAACTGGACATGGAACAACAGACTGGGTCCAAACAGGAAAAGGAGGACATCAAGGCTGTATATTGTCACCCTGCTTATTTAACTTATATGTAGAGTACATCATGAGAAATGCTGGGCTGGAAGAAGCACAAGCTGGAATCAAGATCACTGGGACAAATATCAATAACCTAAGATATGCAGATGACACCATCCTTATGGCAGAAAGTGAAGAGGAGCTAAAAAGCCTCTTGATGAAAGTGGAAGAGGAGAGTGAAAAAATTGGCTTAAAGCTCAACGTTCAGAAAACTAAGATCATGGCATCCGATCCCATCACTTCATGGGAAATAGATGGGGAAACAGTGGAAATAGTATCAGACTTTATTTTGGGGGCTCCAAAATCACTGCAGATGGTGATTTCAGCCATGAAATTAAAAGATGCTTACTCCTTGGAAGGAAAGTTATGACCAACCTAGATAGCATATTAAAAAGCAGAGACATTACTTTGCCAACAAACATTCATCTAGTCAAGGCTATGGTTTTTCCAGTGGTCATGTATGGATGAGAGTTGGACTGTGAAGAAAGCTGAGCACCAAAGAACTGATGCTTTTGAACTGTGTTGTTGGAGAAGACTCTTGAGAGTCCATTGGATTACAAGGAGTTACAACCAGTCCATCCTAAAAGAGACCAGTCCTGGGTGTTCATTGGAAGGACTGATGCTGAGGCTGAAACTCCAATACTTTGGCCACCTCATGCAAAGAGTTGACTCATTGGAAAAGACCCTGATGCTGGGAGGGATTGGGGGCAGGAGGAGAAGTGGACAACAGAGGATGAGATGGCTGGATGGTATCACCGGCTCAATGGACATGAGTTTGAGTGAACTCCCGGAGTTGGTGATGGACAGGGAGGCCTGGTGTGCTGCGATTCATGGGGTCACAAAGAGTTAAACATGACTGAGAGACTGAACTGAATGTTCTTAAAGTAGTATGATTAAGAAAAAAAAAAACCTGTGATAGTTTTATACTTTGCTGTGGAAAAACTTCTAAAATCTAGTATTATGTCCTAACCTAGAGGAATTAGAATGCAACAGATGTGGCAGAAAGAGCAGACAAGAGCCATATGTCCTGGAAGATCCAGGACATCTTACCAGAGCAAATGGCAAGTTGGAATTGCTCAGGGTCTCTGAAACCCCTCTCTGTTCTCAAATCGTCCCATTAAAAACAACGAGGGTGATGGGATGTATAATAATCACCTGTTTACTGGTGACAGAAGGTAGTAATTTATCTATTTACAAGTCTGTTTCTCCTAGACTGGAATGTGAGCTCTTGAGGGCAGGGAACGCTTCCCATTTATCACCTCAAGGCCCAGAACAGCACATGACACCCAGCAGATATCTGATTGATTGAGTAAACAGTTGAATGAACACTGGCTTTTCAAGCTGATTTATCTGGTCTAGATACACTGCTTTGCTCTGCCTCTTAGATTGATTTTTGCATTAAGAAACTATCCCTAGAAATCAAGAACTTCAGAAAAATTTTCCTTCCCCAAGGAGAATGTCCCCCTCTCAGCTCTATTGACTGTGTAAATGGTGGTCTTCAGAAGATGCTGGCCATTGCCTTCTACACCCTGAACAAGAACAAATGGCTGGGGGACTCTCCTGATGGCCCAGCGGTAAAGAATATGCCATGGAATGCAGGGGACATGGGTTCAATACCTGGTCAGGGAACTAAGACCCCACACGTCACAAAGCACACCACAACTGGAGAGCCTGTTCGCTCTATGACAGATCCTGCTTACTGCAACCAAGACACAACCCAATAAATAAAATAAATATATATAAAGAAGAAGTGGCAGGTGGTAGGGTTGCACAAGAAGAGAAGTCATCTGCCACAGTGACAAAATATTGAAACGGGGATGCTAAAGAACATTCCAGAGTCTCCAGAACCTTTTCTCCTGGGGAGTCCAAGGAAAAGCCCCCAACAATTTTTTTTTCTATCACATGACTTCTCAAAGGCCCTCTGGCTCTAGGATAATATTGAAGGTATGATAATAAGAAGAGAGTGTGACCACCCTTACTCTGCTATAAAACAAAAAGTAAAAATGCCAAACTACTCCTAGAAAAATAAAAATAAAGGAGAATGTAAAGCACTTTGCAAACATAAAGGAGTCTATCAATGCTCGATAATAACTGCAGTGTCTTCCAACAAAGCTACTGCATTTGAAAGGATTATCTGGAAATAACAAGCAGGGGTCTAGTCTGCCTAACAGAATTAACAGCTATTACGAGTGCCCTGGAAATCCAGAAAGTCTGGATTTTCTAACACAAGGCTTTTCTCTCTTTCTCTCCCTCGGTCCCGCCTTCTCTCATTCTTTCCCTCTCCCTGTGTCTTTTCTCTCTCCTTCCCTCCCTCTCTCTTTTGTAATCTTATTTCTAGGAGTATATAATGACAACAATTCACCTACAGTAAAGAAAATAGCACCCAATTTACTTAAGACACAGAGAAAAATCTCACAAAGACGTTTACGGTTTTTAGTAGCGGAAATTTTTCTAAAGCAAGCTTCAGTTATTGAAATCCACATTGCTTCCTAATATGCCTCCCAATAGGAATCGGGGAGACTGACTGCCGTCATGACCCAGTTCACGGCCGTGCTGTGTCCTCTCCCACTGCAAGGTGACTTTGTAGCTCCTCCCACTGAGAGGGGAATGCACTTTCTTACTCCTTCTGTCTGGACTTGCTTTATACAGTAAACCATGGCAAAAGAGAGGTGTGTCCATCTCAGGCATAGGCCTCAGGCCCTTCACATATTAGACTCTCCAGCTCAGATCTCTACCACTGTCATACAGAGGGACCATATGGAAAGATCCTCATTGTCCTGGCTGAGAGCACTATCAACAACCAGACAGTCATGAACCAACTCCTCAAATAAGGGACAGAAGCCAGTCGATGTCCACAGAATGGCTGACCCAACATGGAACTCACCTCAGACACACAGCCTGATTCATCTGAGATGAGAAGAACCATTCAGCTGAACCAAAGATTGTACTCAATAATAAATGCTTTTGGTTTTATGCTCTTAAGGTGTAGAGTGTTTGTTACGCAGCCATAGCTAACTGATACAGGCCTCATCTTCATCTCCTCACCACATATTCATTGGTCTATCTGACATTTATTAACCTCAGTGGAGTTGACACACACCGACTCTGGACATATACTCTGTACCTGCTATATTATGATAGATGATTGATGTGTGGTACATGACCTAAGGTGCCTAAATGGGGTCCTAACATTTAGAGGGATGTTTGTGATGATCACAGTTCCTATTTACATGGAACCCGTCTACTGTTATTAATATTAAAGCAGTCATGTTCAAGCCTGGGCAAAACTGTGAAGGATGCAAATTATTAACATCATCTCATCTGTGATTAAGTCCTCTTCCCCTTCATAATTTTTGCTCTATTTCAAGATTTTATCAGACAATCTCTGTTACTCATTGTATGGAAAAGAGTGAAAATCTCTATCAAGACCAGAGATTTTAAATAGAGACTCCTGTTCCTACAAGAGCAATGGAAATAAATGTAGAGAACCCTTGAAATTGTGTACAATCCTTTGTATGTATCTTCATTTATTATTATTTTTTTTACTGGAAAAACTGTCCAGTGTCTTCTGTTAGTAAGATAGAATTTCTAGGCAGAAACTCAGCATGGATATAGAATATCAAAATAATACAATTAACTAACAGAATCAATAGAACATTCCATCCAACAGTAAGAGAAAATACTTTTTTTTTCAAGTGTACATAGATCCTTCACTAAGATAAGCCATACCAGGGTCATAAACAACCTCAAAAAGTTTTAAAGAATTGAAATTATGCAGAAAGTGTTTGCTGAACATAATGCAATCAAACTAGAAATCAGTACAGAAAGACAACAGTAAAATCCCTAAATTCATGAAAAATAAACTCATGGAAAAATCCATGAGTCAAAGAAAAAGTCTCAAAAAGTAAAAAAATATATATATGAAACTAAATAAAAACAAGACAAAACATGTATTTTATGGGTTTCAAATAATACATAATACATGTATTTTATGGGTTTCAAATAATACAGAGAGGGACACATATATTGCTATATACTTACAACAGACATAAAGAAAAATCTTAAATCAATAAACTAAGTCTTCTACCTCAAAAAATTAGGAAAAGAAATATGAAATAAGTTCAAAGCCAGAAGAAAAAAAACAAATTATGAAGGTAAGAATGAAACTCAGTGAGATAAAACAGTAAAACAATAAAGAAAATCAACAACAACAAAAAGCTGGTTCTTCAGAAAAAAATAATAAAACTGATAAACATTTACAAAGACTAAAAAAGCTTTCTTTCCTTTAAATAGAGATAAGGCACAAATCATCAATATCAGGAATGAATTAAGGAATATGGCTACTGATCCTGCATCATTTAAAAGTTAGTAAATGAAAATCACAAACCCCGGACTTCCCAGGTGGTGCTAATGGTAAAGAATCTGCCTGCCAATGCAGGAGGTGCAAGAGATGCAGGCTTGACCCCTGGGTTGGAAAGATGGTGACCCATTCCAATTTTGTTGCCTAGAAAATTCCATGGACAGAGGAGCCCGGCAAGCTACAGTCCATGGTGTCACAAAGAGTCGGACATGACTAAGCAACTACATGAAGGACCGAACAACTTTATGCTCATAAGTTTGACAATTAGAAGAAATGAATCAATTACTTGAAAACCACTAAGGACGAAACTTCAACTAACAGTCAATAGACAATCTGAATGGATTTATAACCATCAAAGAAAAGGAATCTGTCATTTAAGAGTTCCTTAATAAGAACTCTTCAGGGCCAGAATTCTACTAAACAAAGAATTAACAACAATTTTACGTATCTCTTTTTCCCAGAAAAGAGAGGATACATTTCCCAATTCATTTTCTGAGGCCATAATTTTCTTGATATTGAAACCGAAGACAGTTCAAAAGAGAGAAAGGGAGAGGTAGAAAAGCAAAATGAAGAGGAGAGGAGAGGAGAGAGCAGAGGAGGGAGGGACAGTGAAACCCTGCCCCCTGCCAGGGTCAGGCCAAGTCCCCCAAATGACGAGGCCTTTCCTCCCCAGGGGCTTCACTCCCCTTTCTCTCCCACAGTGAATCAGGGGGTGGGGAAAGGGGGACCGCTCAGAGAAGAGGCCTCCACTCCTGCTCAAGTGGATGATAAGGGGCTAACCTCCCTGTGCTTCTCAGCCCAGCCCTCCTGCTGCCAGAGATGAATTTGCGTTCAGTGCATATTCATTATATTTTGGTCTCCTTAGTAATCTTTCCCATGGAGAAATGTCCCCCTAACCTGGTGGGCCTGCCAATCACACAACACTGACTCCCCAGGCAAGAGGGTGAGTGCATGACATGGCAGGGCCAAACTATGCCACCCTCTAGCACAGGTATTGACCCAGGAAGACAGCCCTTCTCCTTCTGAAGCAGGAGACTTCCAGGATGATTCTGGAAGCCTGGAGTCAGCAGGAGCCATCTCTGCTGCCACATGAGGACAATCTTAAGAGGGACCTGGCCTGACCCTGGCAGGGGGCAAGGTTTCACCGTCCCTCCCTCCTCTCCCCTTCTTTTTGCTTTTCTCCCTCTCCCTTAAGATTCATAGCAGAGAGTAAAGCCCCAGCATGGAGACAGTCAAAGCCCTCCTGGTGGGTGGTACCTCTCAGCTCCACAGTGCCCCCTGCGGCCGACTCTGGGCTATCCCACTCATCAAGGCCAATAAATCCTTTTGTTGCTTAAGCCAGTTTGATACACATTTCTGTTACTGGAAACCAGGCATCTTCTAATATATGATGCTCTCCAGATCCACTTAAAGTAACCTCATCCTTTGAGATTTAACTAAAATGTACTTGTATCTCCTACCCTCTGTTTCATAGTAATTCATTTGCCTTTCCCCAGATTTCTGCAAGTTTTCCAGGACTTACAGTTTCACGTCCCACATTTAGCTCTAGGTTCTTAGCTTGTGTCTAGTGATGGCTGATGGTCCCAGGCGGATGTTTCTTGGCATGCTACACTGATTCAGCTACGGGAGTTATCCTTCTTACATTGACGTTGCCAAAACCTACTCACAAAGGCTGCGCGTGCGTGCGTGCGTGTGTGTGTGCGTGTGTGTGTGTGTGTGTGTGTGTGTGTTTACAGCACAAAGAGACAGATAACCTGGGCTGACTGTTAGATGCACCATCTCTGTAAAGCTATGTAGAGTCCCCACCTCTGGCAGGAATCTCCCGCAAGTCTCTTTTCTCAGCCTTTTCTGATCTCATACTATTTGCTCGGTGCTCTTTCTCTTCCTCTAGACTCTACATGTTGTCTAGTTCTCCTAGTTTCTTGGTCTCTCAGATTTGGGTTCCTCCAACCAGGAAGCCAAGCCCTCATTCTATTCCACTGAACAAGGTAACCTCTCTCAGGCCTCCCTGTGCAAACCCCAACGCTCGTTGACCCTCGCTGGTGTCTTCAGGTAAACGAAAGGGCCATTTGGCCCTCACCTTTGGAAACCCAGGACTGACAGGCTTCACAGCTGCAGGCTCACAGGGTTCTCTCCTCAATGTCCTTCTGTGAAAGGAAGAAGTCTTATCAGGATTTACTTTCCCAGGGATAAGAGTTAACCAGCCGTTTTCTAGTCTCCGCCCCCGCTTCTGTGAGCTGGAAAGGCAGCTACAGTCAGTTGGGTTTCAAATCCCAATGTCCTACCCGTGACTGCCCGTGTTTTAACTGAGGATCCCAATGAGCACCTCTGTTTCACTGTGGAGAGAACATCACACGCATGGCCAATATGTATCGAGGCGGACGAAAGCCTAAGAAAAATCCCCTTTAACTGAAACGACCTGAAGTTAGTAAGATGTTCACACTAGTCTTGGGGTTGGGAGGGGGCAGACAGCCTGCAGAAATGGCAAATAACGTTTCCCCTGGGGCGGGGCTTCTCAACCTTGGTGTTTTCGGACATCTTGGACTAGGTCCTATTTGTTGAAGGGGACACTCTTGTGCACTGTAGGATATTTAGAAGCATGCCTGGCCTCTCCCCACTAGATACTAGTACCTTACTTTTCCTTCTCTTCTCCATCAGGACAGCCGAAAAGATAGATATTGTGCCAAGTGGAATAAGTTAGAAAGACAAAGGCAAATACTGTATGAAATGCTTACATAGGAATATAAAAAGTACAATGAGCTAGTGAATATAGCAAAAAAGAAGCGGACTCACACATATAGAGAACAAACTAGTGGCTACCTACCAGTGAGAGGAAAAACAGGGACGGGTGACTAAGAGATATAAACAGTTAGGTTTAAAATAAGTGACAAGTATGTATTGTATAGCATGAGAAATATAATCAATATTTTATAATAACCACAAATGGAGTATAACCTTTAAAACTGTGCATCACTATACTGTATACCTGTAACTTAAATAACATTATGCACCAACTATACTTCTAAGTAAACAGATAAGCAAATAAATAAACTTTAAAAATATGTCCCCAGACATTGCCAATCTCCCATGAAGACCAAAATTTCTGCTGATGGAGCATCTCTGCTCTAGGGGTCACTCTGTAGGAATATATAACAGAAAAGAAATGGGCATTGCCCATACCATTATGAAATGTCTATACAAACCGACTCTATCCCAACCCCCAAAATAAAACTCTAATTGCCTTGATTCTGTAGTTTTACTTGTTACTCCTCAAATTCAGTTTAACTATTAAGGTAAAAACAGAATGCTTATTCACTATACTAATTTGTTTTAAAAATAACCCAGTCTGACACACACCTCTGGTAATGATACATACTTCAAAGCACACTGGGGAAATGAGCGCTCAGAAAGTGCTTTCAAGATAAGACCATATTAAAATTACTTGTGCAGCTTTTAAAACACATATTGTTTTAAAAATGGATTTTGCAAAGAGATATTTGGAATTTCTAAACATAAAACAAACCTCTACTCATTTCTCCCTAATTACTTGTTAGTGTATTTTACAGATGCAGGACTGGCTGTATGCTATGTTTATTGGTCCCTAACATTTAGTAGTCATAAAATTTTTGTTTGCAGAAGGTGACCCATTATATTACACTGTTGTAACTGGTTCAGATTTTCCCCCAAACCATTGCTGGACTTAACTGAAGGGCATAAGGGAAAGGGAAGAAAGAGACTGGGTGCAGCTGAAGCCAGAGGACCAAATTCCAGGGCCCTAAGAGGTTTGAATTCAGAATCCATGCCACCCTCTATATGTGAGATTGGGCGAGGTAACAGGGCTATGATTCTGGGAAATCTGTACAATTTAGACAGCATCTCCAGGAGTGAAAGGAGAATATACAAGAGTAGACCCAAAGTGAAGAAATGATAGTAAAGGATGGGTTTGGTGGGCATCTTTTCAAGCTCACCAGTAACAGGGGTCAGAAAAGCAAGATTAACTCCTATCCTGCTATTGAGAATAAAGCTTCTGATACAGCTCAGGAAGTCAGGTCCAGTTCAGAAAGCAGGGAGAGGTAAGGCTTCTGGATGTGCAGAGTGTGCTGGAGACAGCAACCTTACACATTCATTAAGAGAGAAAACTTGGATTTCCCTGGTGGCCAGTGGCTAAGACTCCACACTCCCAATGCCAGGAGCCTGAGTCTGATCCCTGGTCGTGGGACAATAATCCCACATGCCAGAACTAATGATTCCCTCACGCCGGAATGGAGGCCCAAAGCAGTCAAATAAGTAAAACAATTTTTAATAAACACAACATAGGTAACCAACAAAGACCGCTGTATAACACAGGGAGCTCTACTCAATATTCTGCAATAACTATATGAGAAAAGAATCTAAAAGAGAATGAATATACGTGTGTGTGTGTATCTGAATCACTTTGCTGTACATGTGAAATTAACACAACGCTGTATATCAATTGTACTCCAATAAGGTTTTTTTTTTAATTAAACATTTAAAAAAGGTATTCTTGCACCCCATGGGTCCATGGGATGGTTCTTGGTACTCTGAAACAGGACTCTGGAGACTGACTTGTCCAAGAGGATCTTGACTCCTACCAAGAGAGTAAAACCAGAGACTACTCCCAACTACCAATTAAAAGCTTTTCTTTAGAGACAAGTGCCTATCATTTAGAGATGGAGAGAGGGCATGGTAAGAGCTAAGGAGGAAGGGAAAGCGGATGTATCTGTCAGTACAGAAAAACAAAATTAAAGTCATATGTAGAATTGGTGGATGATTTGCTAAACCATTCCCCAAATATTTTCCCTTTCAACCTGGTATTATTCGACCAGATCTGGATTTATAGTTGTGCTCTGAGGTTTCTGGGAGAATAACATTTTATAAAGTTAAGAAACGGTCTAGCAAACGTTTTCCAAGCATAGTATTTGAGTTTTTTCATAATTCTTGTATGGATGTCACCTAACCACAATTATTTACTGGTAAACTTTATGATTAGATCAAGAATATCCTGTGAGTTTGGCTGAAGTGCTTCTTAAATGAAGGAGCAATTATGGAGAAGATTGTGGCAATGAATGACAGTGACTGGCTATTGGGCTGTCAAGAGAAACAAAACTTGTATTCTTTGCTTACAGCTTTGAGGCTCAAAACAAGAGCTGAAATTTCATGGCCACAGGCCAAATCCAGCTTCCCTCTTGAAGGCTGACCCACAGACTGTCTTCAAGGTTTTGAATTGGTTGCCAATTTAAAAGTCAGACAATGCCACATAAGAAACCCATATTTTGGTTTATTTGAAAAAACATAAAAATATTTGCCCACATGTCTCAGAAAAAATAAATAAATGAGAGCTGAAGAGCGGCATGCCCTTGGGTTTACCACGGGCACCAGCACTCTCTATTATATTCACTGTATTGTAGCCACATACCAGGCACCACTTACTTTAACAGTTGAGATTCTTAATACCTTACAGTTGCTTAAACTCATGTGTACCATCTCCATGTCTCGGTTGGCATTTGGATTTGATTTCCTGAGTTAGAATGAGATTCCCTGGGTAAGCTCACAGAGACACAGATTTTCACCTGTTAATAAGCATGAGCTTCTCAGAGATATATCGATTGCTATGGATGATAACAAGGTCATTGACACTGAGGACTTCCAAGGGAAGCTAGATCACCATGTGGCACCAGCTCTACAGAGGGAATGTAAGCTTTGGATGATCATCCTTAAAATCCCTCCCCTGAGATTTTACTGGAGTTTAGACTGTGGCCTTATAGAGCCATGGACTCTTCTCAGTCGTTTCTGAATCGAGCACACGAACCAGAATACAGCTGAAGCACGTTAAACATACGCTACGTCAGATAATACTTTGATTCACTAACTACTCCTACTTTAAGGCCATGATGGCTAAAACAACTTATTTTTTAATCTGGGAAAAATGGTATATTAAGTATCACTGTTCATCAATAAATCAATACTCTTACTTCACTACTTAGTCAAACAGAATGAGCTCTCATGAACTCAAGTAGTTTGAAAAATTCTGATAAGATCAAAGAAGTTTCTGAATAATGTTTATACCCTTTAGAATTTTGAAAGGGCTTTACTTCAGTGAGTGGCACAGCAGAGTCAGTTACTTCTAGGAAAGAAAATAAAAGGTGCAGACTATGTTGGGCTCAGAAAAAGACAACAGAGAGAGAATTTAACTAACAGTGCAAAGACTTTAGAGTGTGACTACCTCTCCGTCTTTGGTAAAAAAACAGTGGCTTATAAAATAGTTGACTTAATTTAGCAGTCGTATGTTCTGTGTATATTATCTACATACCATTCCTAAAAAGGGATAAAAAAAAATTGAATGCCTTTATGAAGGGTTCAAGACAGGCTCTTGTCCATCCCGAAGAGGGTATGTTGACATGGGACACAGACCAAGGTTCACTAGTTGGCTTTATGAGCAGAACATGAGGCAGTGGTGTAATCACAGAAACTACAGTGTTAGGATCAAAAAGTTGAAAACTGTGGGATCCATGGAGACTAGACTCTTTGGATTTTCTGTATTTATAGACTTTGCTTTTTCTGAAAGCTTTTCTATGTCCCTGGTAGACAGTTCTTGAGCATCCATGGGATATTTATCTTTGAGTTGATTCTTTCCCTCCTTTTCCTGACCTAGGATTCATAAGATATAAAGAGCCAAGGTAAGTTTGTGGCCAATGTGGAAAGAAGCCAAGATAGCAACTTAACTCTTGATCTAGATCACAACATAAAGGGAATCTTTGAGGTTTCATCATAGCCCAGCTTACCCAACCCAGAGCTTCCCAAACAACAGTTTGGAGTTAACTCTTTAGGACAATAAACCATCTGCTTGCTTCCTCTTCTTGTGTGCCACTGAAACTCCATTTCCACTTTATATTAGGGTTTTCTCACCATGCTTAGATTAAAATCAAAAGGCTCTACTACAGTCTACAAGGCTCAATATGATCTGACTCCCATCTTGTACTTCAGTCTCATTTCACACAACTTTCACCTACGATCCTCTGTCCCACTGGCCTTCCATCACTTCCTTAAGCATACCAAGCTCACTCCTGACTGATGGCCTCTCACAAGCTGATCCTCAGTTTACAACCCTTTCCCCAATCCTCCGCCTCACTGGCTTTTTCTCATGCTTCTGGTCTCAGATGAAATTTCAGCAACTCAGAGGAACTCGCCCTAACAATACACATCTCATACCCAAGACTTCCTAGAACATCATTTTGTTTGCTTTTCCCATGTTAATTTATTTCTTACCTTTCTCTCTCTTCTAGAACACAAACCCTTTGAAAGCCTGAACTGAGTGTGACTCCAATGCCTGGAACAGTGCCTGGCCAAGAAAAAGCTCTCAAATGTGTATGTGATTGTAACAGCATGCAATGCCAGGAGTGCCCATCTCAACATTTCTCATATAGATGCACAGCAAGATTTGAGAGTTTAGGAGATAACAAAGAATCATCACAACCACCAGGTACAGGCACAAGTCAGAAGGGGAAACTCCAGAAAGGAATGTAAGAATTAAAGTGGAGGAGGGGGTGGGGGTAGGGGAAGGTTGTATTGGTATCCGTTGAGGTGAATCAAGCAACAGTTTATAGAAAAGTAGCATTTCTTATGAATCTTTAAAAACTGTGTTGGAGGGACTTCCCTGGTGGTCCAATGATTAAGAATCTGCTTTCTAACATGGAACTCTGTTCAATGTTACTTGGCAGCTGGGATGGGAGAGGAGTCGGGGGAGAATGGATAGATGTGTACATAGTATGGCTGAATCCCTTCGCTCTTCACCTGAAACTATCACATTGTTTGTTGACTGGTTATACCCCAATACAAAATTAAAAGTCTGAAAAAAAAAAAGAAAGAAAGAATCTGCTTTCCAGCACTGGGGCTGAGGATTCAATCCCTGGATAAGGAACTAAGACCCCACATGCTACAAGGCAACTAAGACTGAGGACCACAACCTGCAGACCAGGAGCTCTGGAGTGCAGGCACCACACCCAGAGAGAAGGTCGTGAGCCATGGCAAAGACCCTGCGTGCCAGCACGGAGACCCCTGGAAGCCCAAATAAACAAAAATCCCAAAATGTGCTGGACTCCACGGTATAAACAAAAGAAAAGAGGGCATAAAGAAAATGGTAAAATACAAACCAAAGATTACAGCAAGCGTGTGTTTAGAGATTAATATTGCACCAATGCAGTGAGAGGATTCATAAGCTAAGAGAGACAGTGAGAAGCCAGTCAGGGCTGTCCCAGGAACCCAGCAAGGCAGGGGCAAGACTGGCCACACAACTGGAGTCACGAAAGCTTTCAGATTAGGGCAACGCTGTGATCCGTGATGGGATCTTCGGCAAGACTTCTGCTGCAGTGATATTTAAGATGGATTGTAGTGGAGAGAGACAAAATCAGTTAAGAGGCTTTAATAATCTGTTGAGTGTTGGGAACCTGAGGTCCAGTTTTGTCAGTAGAAGATGAAATTAAAATATCGATGGCAGAGAGACACCTGGGGCTGAATCTCATGGACGTCTAAAGGAGGGTTAGTGAAGCAAATAACATGGCTCATATTCAGAAAGAGAAGACAATAAAGATAAACTGGGTTTGAAAGAGGAAGCACTGTGTCTTGCTGCAGGCAGGTGATCGGAGTTTCTGGCAGGACATCTGGATAAAGATGTCCTACAGTCAGCTGGAAATGAAGACTGGATGAGGGGTGGTGGTTGGCTGGACTGTGAAATCATCTCTGCTAGAGATAACTTCAAGTGGGAAGAAAATTTCACTGACAGAAAAACACAGAGGTCAAGGAACTGAAAGACTGCACCTTGAGGCACATCTCTATTTCAAGGGTCAGGCAGAGGAACAGGGAGACAAAGAAGTTCTGTCGGGGAGCTCCAAAACAGGTTGAGCACCTGCACTGTGTGTCAGAAGTTCAAGTTCCCCACAATAGCATCAATTTATGCACCTATTTATCTTCCAGGATGACTCTTCCTGCAGGATTGCAAATGTCTTATTAATGTCACCCACAACATCCATTTATCATCGCTGTTTATTATTCATTTCAAAGTGACAGGATCCCTGGCACTCATTTAAACACTTAAGCAGAGAGACATTCCTGCTACAACAGATGTCAGGTAAAAGGAAGCAAGGTGTGCACTTTTACCTCAAAATGAAATCAGGATTTAGGATCTGGGTTTAGAGACAAAATTCCTTTGTTGTATGAATTCTTTCCCCCTTCCAAAGAATTTGGGGAGAGAAAGTTGATTGGTTTTTTGTTTTTATGGAGAAAATAATTTTCTACATGAATTACGACAATTCTGTTCCTTATGGAGGTTTGCATCCCTCTCTGCACTTTAGTCTCCGTATGAGACCTACAGCTGGTAAGCAGTCAGCTGCCTGAAGAAACTAGTGCCAAGGAGGGGCAGACAGACTTGGTTGACTGTGCAGGATTCACAAGGATAATTTAATTTTTATAACCCAAGGATCTGTCTTTCTAGAAGTTTGGTTGTTGTTTTTTTTAACTTATTTTTCAGCTTGATTAATAGCCTCAAAGTTCAAGGTCCCAAAGACTAGTCCTAGCTGGCCAACAAAGCTTACTTTATGTTTTTAGACTTTATGTCCTCAGAATGTGATCTTTATCTCAGATCAAGGGCTTCCCAGGTGGCTCAGATGGTAAAGCGTCTGCCTGCAAGGCAGAAGATCAGGGTTCGATCCCTGGGTCGGGAAGATCCCCTGGAGAAGGAAATGGCAATCCACTCTAGTACTCTTGCCTGGAAAATTCCATGGATGGAGGAATTTGGTCCACGGGGTCACAAAGAATCGAACACAACTGAGCGACTTCACTTTCACCTTAGATCAATGATAAAAATTGCAAGGATTAGTCCATCGCCCAGAGGACAAAAATCTCAGTTCTCAACCTCATTAGCACATTCCATTTACAGATGAGAAGTTTAATCTTTCTACTGTGTTTCATAGCTATCTCCACTTGTATCCTATCTCATGTTTGTCAAGAAAAGAACTCCAAGACAGTGATGAATAAAACTTACAAGGTGAAGAACTGGGAAAGGAAGATGATTACGATTTGAGCTGACAGACCAAGAGAGCCTGGTATAAAAAATAAATGTTTACAATTCATATTAGTTTAAAAGGTGGAACAGGTAATAATATTAGCACTCTCTTATTAGAAAATAATAATAAGACTTATGATCTTAAAATAGGCATTTTCAAGCATTTTTGTTACAGTGGCCAAAAGTAGCATCAGTTTCTCTATCTCCACACTCAAGGCGATAAGACTGATGCAATCCTAGCGCTGCTCTCCATTAATAGGAATCAGAGGCTAAAAGCTTAGCTAATAGTAGAGAAAGATCAATATGTGTATGGAACATCTTGTTGCCTTTAAGCAAGAGACTTTCAAAAATGCCTCAGGAAGACAAAGGAGGCAGTTTAATGGGGTGTACACATTATAGTAATTCGAGCAACATGGATGATTACAGTCCATTGGGACAATACGACCATGAAAAGCCACGATGCATAATGGTACTCAACAGTGAAAACGGGTGATGTGCACAGAAAGGTCATTGGAAAGCAAAAATAAGGGCATATTTATTTTTTTTAAATATGTTTAGTAAGTAGGCTGGAGAATTTATATAGATAGATATGATATAGATGTTCCATTTCTTTTATTTGATCTTTCTAGAGTTTAATTTAAGTCCAACAACTCAAGGAAAGTTGGAGATTTTTCTTGGTTGCCCAGAGGAGGGATCACTCCCTGTGGCCACACTTAACCAACCAGTAGAAGTCCAGCTGTGCACCAGGGGCTGATGCACGAGGCAGCATCCACAGAAAAGAGCCTGCTGCCCAGACTCCCCTTTCACCCCTTGGATGACAAACCTGCTGGGTGTTTATATTCCAAAAATACTGAAAGACCAAGTCATCACGAAGTAAAGGCTCGCTGCCCAGGACTAAAACTGGATGGACATGGGAGCCCTTGAGGAGGAGGAGGGTGGCTCCACGTTGCTCACAAAAGGGCTTCTGATTTGCTGCCATAGCAATAGAACCTTGACTCTAAGACGAAACTCAAGCCAGAAAACATCAGCTCACCAACTTTGAAGGGATCCACTAAGATACCATATGCCAACCAAACATAAGTGACCGATAACCCAGAATCTGCAGACTCAGCTGCTCTGACACTGCCTTCTGAATCAGGACAGCTCTAGGACAGTACAAGCACCGCATAAGTACAGTATAAGTACAGTATAAAGTACAGTATAAGTACAGTATGATACAGGAAATAAGCACAGTATAATACAGGGAATAAGCACAGTATAATACAGGGAATGCATCAAACAAGTTTGTAAATAAGGAAGAGAAATCAAAACTATAGTATAAATATTTCTTGATCACTTAAAGGAAGGTATATTTTGAATCCTACTGTGATTACTTGTGTGTGTTTATGCACATATGGGTGTGCTGTCTGTTTTTTAATTTCATGAAGTTTTTCAATGAAATTGATAGAGATTTTATAAAAATATTTAGGAGGCTCCATTTACTTAAATTTGTAATCAGCAATTAAAGGCTTAAGATGATTTGATTCCTAAGTTATGTTTAGGTTTAGTTGTTCAGTCACTTAGTCATGTTCCCCTCTTTGTGACCCTATGGACTGCAGCACACCAGGCTTCCCTGCCCTTCAGTATCTCCTAGAGTTTGCTCAGAGTCATGTCCATCAAGTCAGTGATGCCATCCAACCATCTCATCCTCTGTTGTTCCCTTCTCCTCCTGCCTTCAATCTTTCCCAGCATCTGGAAAGATTGCTTTGATTTATTTAGTAGCAAAAGTAGTATTTGAACATTGAAGAAAACTTTTAATAATGAATAAGATTATAAATATGAGCAAGTAACAAGTTACTAATATTAACAAGTACTTTCTCTTCATAAAACATCCCTGGTTGCTAAAGATCCTAGGTGTTATTCTCTGATTTTTTCCTTAGCAGGAATTTTGCCTTTCAACATCAGATAATACTCTCAAGAATCGCACTCTGGATTTTCCTTCCTCCCTGAAAAAAGCA
This sequence comes from Madoqua kirkii, assembly GCA_006408675.1. Taxonomy (NCBI): domain Eukaryota; kingdom Metazoa; phylum Chordata; class Mammalia; order Artiodactyla; family Bovidae; genus Madoqua; species Madoqua kirkii. Next base: position 100,079 of record SJYC01123973.1, on the reverse strand, counting down.
CAGGGTCTCATTGGCTTAAACTCAGATTCAGTAGGAAATCTATAAACTAATTATTTTCCATTATCTACTTCAGTTATTCTGAGTAAAGGTGGAATAGTTACCAATCAAGAAGGAAGCCCTGACCTTAGGCATACGTTGAAAACAAAGAAGCATATACAACAGCCTCACCCTCCCAGCCCTCAGCGGAGAGCGAGAAGCAACAAGGCAGACTCTGGAGCAGTCTGTTTACATCCCTGATACAGTACACACCAAGTCTTCACTGGGAACCCCACAGAGCAGGGACCTCCAACTATGCATCTAATGCCTGATGATCTGAGGTGGGGCTGATGTAATAATAATAGAAATAAAGTGCACAATCAATGTAATGCAACTGAATCACCCCAACACAACCCCACCGACCCACTCCTGTGGAAAAACTGTCTTCCATGACACTAGTCCCTGGTGCCTGGAAGGTTGGGGGCCCCTGCGAGGAAACGTGGGTCTCTGTGTGTGTCCTGTGCTCAACATCAATAACTAACCAAAGGAAGGGTGAGATGCCTCTAACAGAGATTCCAGCACAGTCTCTCACTGTATAAGGTCTATATTTTTATGTTTATCCTGACAAGCAGTCCTGGGTCAGCCTGACATGCTTTTTAGAGCTTTGTAACTTGAACTTAGAGAATTGGTTTGACTTGATCACAATAAAGGCAGAAATGAAACCCATTTACAAAACTGCGGTGCCAGAAGAAAGCAGTCTTCTTGTCTAACAGGCCTGATCAATGCATTAGCCACTCCACACAATGTGCAATACTCCCACAAAAAGGTTACTGGCACAGCAAAGGCCTGGATGGCACGTCTTGGAGTCCCTTGTAATGGGATTTAACAAGAGCCAGGCACTTTGGGCAGGCTCCACCAGTGTTAATGGAAGCAGAAGGGGCTCAAGGGCAGACAGGAGTCCTTGAGGGGTGATGGGGTGGGGAATGGGGGGACCTGGGGTTGTGACCTGTTCCTTTTCCCATCACCCCCTTGTATTTACTCGTTCTAGCTGGTGAATTGCAATTTATTTGCCATCATGTGACTCTGGCCTGGTCTCCTGCGTTAGCTGAGTCTTGCACCGAAAGGAAAAATATCCTGTAGCCTGTGGCAGGGCCCCCTTTACAGGAAGGAAATCGCCCTCTGGCAAGTGTCTCCCATTGGTAGGGTTTCCATTCCTCACCTTGCAGAGGGATTTGTACTTGTGCACAAATTAGCTACTTACTGGGGAGGCAGTCCTAGGAAGCGCTGGCTGAGGGGTCAGGCGGGACGCAAGGCAGCCGATGGGGGAACAGAGGACGTGGGCACAGACAATGGCCACGGGGACGCGGTGGGGAGAAGAGTTTGGGCCGGACTGAGAAAGCAGCATCGACATGCACACAGCACCACGGGCAGAGCAGCTGTGGGGACCCTGCGCAGCTCAGTTTGGTCCTCCGTGATGGCCCAGAGGGGTGGGGTGGGGTGGGGAGGCGAGGGCAGGCATACACGCGTACACAGAGCTGATGCACTTCACTGTACGGCAGAAACTAACACAGCACTGTAAAACCCTTATCCGTCAATTAAAAATTTTTTAAGCGGGTTCAAAAGCTAGTTCCCACTGTGGGCCACCAGACTGTCACCTCACTGGGGACCTCAGAGCAGCTTAGAACATACCTCAGTCCATCCGTCCAAAAGGTGAAGGAGCTGGGGTGTTTAAACACGAACACTCCTCCTGGTTGAGGGCTAGACTAAGTGGGGAGGGGAATAAAACCCCAGAACCTCTGACCTGGGATGCACAGTCTCTTCTGCCCAAAAAAGCCCTCAGAAACAGGGACAAGGTGCCAATTCCATCTGCTAAAATCTGCCTACAAATATATAAACTGCTTTCCACGCCACTGGTTCTTCAAATAGACAGACAATAACACCACCTCCTGGATAAACTGTTGGAGGTAACCAGGAACAGATGACTTCCACCTGACTTGATGCTGTCCATTTGACAGACTTTAGGAGTGAAGGTCAGAGTCAGCATCATTTTGCTGAACAATCTTAACATGGTTGCTGGCGTGGAGAGTGGCCTTTCACTGACCCTGACCCTTGACACTGGGGCCCGACACTCCCACGTGCGAGGCCCTCCCTTGGGTGCAGGGTTCTGGAACTTCAGAAGGCTAAAAAGAGCTAAAATTCAGCACAAGGTGGGCTGACCTGGACCCCACTCAAAAGTATGTATTTTTTAACTTAAAAAGGGTAATTTTAAAAATAAAACTTTAACATTTCATATCAACTTGCAGTTGGTTGGGAAACATTTGTCAAGCTTAGACAATAATACTGGGAAGCAGTCAGGAGGTTCCAAGTTATAAGGAAGGACATAGAATTTCCCAAGTGGAGGTTTGAAGTGAAGCGGATGGGTGCTGGGACCCATTTATTATTTATTGTCACTTTAATGACATCCAGGAAGCAAGTAGGCAATGCTCTTTCTACTCTGCAGGACTTGCAGTCCAGGGTAATATCTGAAGGACTATAATGCATGCCACGGCAATCAGAGCAAACTCCAGCTGCCACTCCACACAGACCAAGTTATCATCTCTCTGATCCATGCACCACATTTGAAACCTCAGGAGTGGAGGCCGAGAGCATTGCGGTTTTCTTGAAAGTGCTTCTGTTAAACCGGCAGATCCAGTCTGATGCGGCCTGGGCGAATTCTTACCCATGGTGAATGAGACCTCTGCATATCATAGTCAGAGGGACTGGCCGGCTCTGGGATGGCCTGGACCTGCTGGTGAAAAGGCATTTCACACACAAGTGCATGTCAATTTCACTTTAAAAGATGTAAAGGCAGTGGTGTTGCCCTCACAGCCCTCCCTTGTCCTGTAGGAGGGACCCAGATGTCTATACAAGGTCAAGGCAGGGGCACAGTCTCCTTCCTGACTTCTGCCCACAAATCTCCACCTCTCCCTCTAAAGGCTTTCAATAAGAAGGCCAAGAAGACATTCAGAGGCTACTCAGTGTTCTCAGCCAAGACCAGCTCTAAGGAATTCAAATGTTCTTTCAATTCTTTATGAAGAAATAAAATCATCTTGTTTATGGCTTCCTTTGCTGTGCAAAAGCTTTTAAGTTTAATTAGGTCCCATTGGATTATTTTTGTTTTTATTTTCATTACTCTAGGGACAGGGTCAAAAAGGATCTTAGCCACTGAAAGGAATGAAATAGGGTCATCTGTAGAGACCTGAATGGACCTACAGACTATCATACAGCGTGAATTAAGTCAGAAAGAGAGAAATATCGTATATTAGCACATATGTGTGGGATCTAGAAAAATAGTACTGATGATTTCCAAGGCAGGAATAGAGACACAGATATAGAGAACAGACATATGGACACAGGGTGGGGAGTGGAGAGGAAGAAGGTGGGACAAATCGCCTTTCCTAATTAACTCTACGGGACTGTATATGTGTGAGGGTACACATTTTGTCTATCGATCACCCTCCGACGACATGTCGTGTCCCTCGAGTCGAGCCACGAGACACTACTGGATCTCCCCTCCTACCCCCTCCTCTCCGAGTTCTCCCTCTCCTATACACATATATATATACCGGTTAAGTGAAACAACATGTCGTCTTTGTGTTGTAACATTTCGTTATTAGGTGGTTATTCCTCTTTTTCTCTCGCTCTAATTTGCAGATGGTACATAACCCCGTCGGGGTCGGGTCGTGCACAGGTTACACACTCCGGGGTGGTCATCTGGTAGGACCTATTCACGGTCGTGGCGTAGGACGGCTCTAGGGTCCGTCCCGCCGGTGAGTGTGTGGACGAGACCTGGAAGAGTGTTTCGGCTACTCCTGTGTCCTGACGTCCTTTACCTGTCTCTGGAACAGCGACTCAGTTGCTTCCACAAAATAACGCTCCACCCGTGTCAATGTCTCGTGCTCAGTCTTTGTGGTGTCAGAGGCGTTTGCGTTTGTGTCTTCGCCCGGAGCAAGGTGCTAAGGAGGTCTACCTCGTTCCGGTCTCCCGTCCCACACCCGTCACCAGAGGTCAAGGACGAGACGGAATCTCTTAGTCGGTGAATGAGAACCAATCAAATGTAGACTCCATAAACTTCGGTGAAAGCTGTAAATATGAAAGAGGTGGTAAGATCGACGTCCTAGTTTGTCCATAATGTAAAGCTGGATGTTACAAACATAAAGAAACACCCCATCGTATTTGGGGTTTCTCGTACGTTCTCGGGGTCCATATTAAACAAACTAATATAAAGATGAGGTGCGCTACGGTGGGACTCTAGCGAAGTCATCGCTTCGTTCACCCTGAGCCGGGTAATGGACCTAGATCTACACTTTTACGTAAAAATTAGATTTCTAGTCCTTAACACACATCAAACCATGAGACCCATTTACTAGGTAACCCAGATGACAATTCAGAAACCTCTAGGGACAATATTGGTTCATAAACAAGGTTAATTTCAGCCACAGAATTATATTTTCCAAAGCAATTCTTTTCTTACACAATCCCCAAGGCCAAGAAAAAAGAGCTAAAGACAGACAAAAACAAACAAACAAACAAAAAACAAAAAAAAACCCAGCCAACCATTCAAAATCATCTAGAACTGTGAGCCAATAGGGTGATGGCAAAGCAAAGACCGTCCAATCAGGAACCACGGCTCAGGGCGCTCCAATCCGGAGGTTGCAGGCTTTGCTTCCAGCTCCGGGCGCTTCTTGGTTCCAGCTGCTCCGCCCTGTCCTGGGGACCAGCTTGCTCCTCATCATGGTCCTTCAGCAGCTCCCAGGACACCTGAGAAGGCGGTGCATCCTCCGGCTAAAAAGTCGAGCCTGTGGAAGGACACACAGGAAAAGACCCGTCAGGCCAAGGCCAGAACCATCTGACAGCTAAACGCTGACTGAGTCGAGGGCAGAGAAAGAGCGACTTTCCTCACCTCCTCCAGCCCGGCTTCCTGCCACCTCTCTGGGAGGGTGGCTTCGTTCTTGGGAGCAGCCGGCGGCCTGGCATCTTTGAGATACTGTCGTGAATGCATCAGGGTACCCGTCATCTCGCAGGCGATGATCTCTGTTGACAAGAACATGAGTCAATTGCCCCGCGTCACTGGTCTGTGGAACCTTGAGGAGGAGGAAACACAACAGAGCCAGACAGACACACGGAAAGGAAGGGGTGCGGGGGAGGACAGGAGACAAGAGACTCGGAAAGGATACTCTACCTGCCCCCTGTCCCTGAGGCTCCCCTGGGCGGCCGCGTGCTGACAGAAGGCGTGAAGTGCTTTCTAAGTGTGCCCAGAGGTCTGAGAGGTCGGGAAGCATCGTTCCACTGCCAGGCAGGTGCCTGAGTCCAAGCTCCTCGAGGACCTCAGCCAGCCTCGCCCCAGCTCTCCCGAGTGGGTCCTGCCACCGAGATATACATAACAGAGAGCAAACCGCAGTGCAGGTTAGCAGGGTGGGTGCCTTCTTCCTCGGCCCTGGAGGAGCAGTTCGGGAGAGGACAGGGTACAGGGCAGGAGGGGCATCAGCCGCCACCTGGGCTGCTCGCGTTCAGCCCGCTGCCAAATCTCCACTTCCCACCAGGTGTCAAGTCTCTAAGAGCATCCCCCAGGCCCGTGTCCTCACTTTGGTTCTCCCAAAGCAGCCTCGGGCTCCGGAAGGGCATGTCTGTCCCAGGCAGGCCCCCTGTCTGGGCAGCAGAGCCCAGCCCTGGAGTGAGACGGATGCCTGGCTCCACGTCTCCCCCTGCTTCCAGGGCGCCCAGGGCCACCCCTTTGTCCTGCTCAGCACCTGTCTCCCCAGAACACGGGGTAAGCAGCCATGAGGAAGCACAGGGCTAAGAACCACTGGGACTTGAAGAGCTTCCAAGAAGGCAGAGAGAGGAAGGCATTCCTGAGACACAGCCACACAAGCCAAGTTGTCAGGGGGTAGGGGCTGGCAGGAGCGGGCACACGTAATAAGGAGGGCATGTTGTCTGCAGAAAAAGTATTATTAAAACTAAAAACCACTCTAGTTTTCACTGTGGGCATGTACTCCTTGGCCACTCTAAGCAGTATGTCCGGTAAAACACGGCTTCCTATCCAGACAGATCCCCCACCCCTTGGCCTCATCCCGCCAGCATCTTTGCTTGTGCCCCTCGCTCCTCCAGGACTCTGCTGCCCCCAGACCTACCTGCCACATCCCACCTACTTCCAAGCTCCATTTAAAGCTGCGTCTTCAAGGAAGACTCTCACGACGCCCCTGGCTGGAGTCATCCCTTCCCTCTCTTAACTCTGAGGACAGTGTACCTATATCTTTCACTTGTGCCCTATACTGAAAGTGTTATCTTCCCTACGGACTGCCGTCAAGATGCAGTGGGAAGCGTATGGGATTTGGGATCCGGCCTGGGTTAGAAGCCCAGCCCTCTCTGAATTCGCTGTGCCATGTTTGGCTGGCTATTAAACTTGTGTAGCTTGTCTCCATGTCTATACACAGGGAGACCCTCCCTCTCTCAGAGGGCTGTGCATTCAGTTAGAAAACACACACAGAACACTGAGCCTGCGCTCATATACCCTCTACAGCTATTAGCTTCTCTGCTCTCCTTGCAGTCTTTTTCTTTTGTCCTCCTTCTCCACTCCTGCAGGACTCACCAAGATTTCATAACATGTGGGAGGTATAGAAATGAGGAGGGTGTTGAGAATGAGGGTGTAGAACCCCTACCGTATGGGCCTATTCAGAGGCTAAACGGGGTTAAATACTTGTTAGACTCTCAGATCAGAATCTGGCACATGATGTAATAGAAATGGATGTGAAATAAAATAATCTTGTGAGTTCACGAACAATTCCTTGACTCCGTGAAGACTGCAGATATAGATTATCAAGATGTTCCTTCCTCTGCTTCAAACTCCCTCCCACCCGCCCCAAATAAAAACATTAAGGGTAAACACCTTCTGTCCTCACAGGCTGTGCATCTGCAGGCCAGTCACTTCACCTCTCTGTGCCTGAGTTGCCGCTTCTGTGAAATAGGGGTAGTCAGGGAGCTCTTCATACAGTTCTGAGGAAGGTTAGATAAGACACTCCCGGTAATGTCCTTAGCATGGTACCTGACATGTGTGTTCTCAGTACACGATAGTTTCCTTAAGGGGGAAGTGTCCATTAGTACTAACATTATGTGATTTTCTAAACACCACACCAAACATAGAAATATGCAGTTCTGTTGGGCTGGGTTTTATTTCCTTATGAAGGCTCCATGCCACATGAAACATACATTACATAAACATGTATGCCTTTTCCTTGTTAATCTGTCCGTGTCACTTTAATGTTCAGATCTAGCCTGAGACCCTCTGTGGGTTGGGGGAAATGCCTTTCTCCTGCACAAGTTTCCTACTAATTCTTCCTGCTGAAGTAACCTTGCAGTTTCTGTCTCCTAACCCAACCCAGCCTGAACACCCTTTCCTCTCCCTCTTCCAGAGACAAACTATGCCACCCCACACACGAGGATGTATGGACATGTATACTTTTTCCCCACGTAAAAACTATCAATAAATTATCTACATATCTTGACATTTCTATGCTAGATCATCTCTGCTCAGCATCTAAATACAGGATAGAAAAAGAAGTCAAGTGCATGAAATCATATAACTTGACAGATTAGCAAGTAATCAAGCCCACCTTCATGGGTGGAGATCACACTAGGGGCTCCTTGCAGGGGTGTGAGCCAGACCCTGGGGCACAGTGACCTTGTCGAGGGACCAGAGTCCTGGCTTCAGCACACCCCCTTCAATTCAGGTCACGCTGTGTTGCCCTGGCCCTGGATAGTCCTCACTGCCCATCTGCCAACTCTCCAGGGAGGGTGCACAGAGACAACAGGGTACCAGAGGAAACTGTCCTACAGCAGATTCACGTCAGAGGCACGACCACAGCCACCCTGGCCCACTGCCCTGGAGCTCAGTCTCATGCTTTCTAGACACAGAAGGACACCCAGGCCAAGTCCCCAGCACTCAGTGATCACCCTGCCTCCCCATCCAGCTGAGATGCAAGGAAGACCTGTGGACCCATCCCCAGCCACACCCCACTCTGGTCCGTTGGCGATGGTGCCTGTGGATGAGCCAGGGCTTCATGCGCCAGATGCAGTGGGGATCCTACAAGCCACGTGTGGCCAGCCCGTCACCAGCCCGAGTAGCCAGTGAGTCCTGGTGGGGCAGCCACCACACAAATCCTCCTCCAACTGCCTCTCACCCTTTGGCTGCTTCAGCCAGGATCCTGGAGCCCTTCCACCGGTGGCTGGGCCCCACACATCCTTGAGAAACCTGCAGAGAGAGAGTCCTGGCTTCAGTGTCACCCACGTCAACTCAGGACTCCATGGGAAGTCTCCTCAATGTCCCCTTTCCAGGCCACCATGCTCATCAGTACCTGTAAAAATGCCTCATCCCTCAGGTCTCGCCCAGGCCAACCTCCAACTTAGCTATGAACTAACTTTAGTTTTATCTCTTCGCAGGAGGGTCCAAAAATCGTCCAGCAGTCCAGGAACTTCTAGGTGTCCTGACGCACATCTTCAATCAGTGATCGATGGGGCTCAGGGTAGTTTTGAGGTGCGTGGTTCTCAGCTGCTCCCCAGAGCCTGTGCCACACACAGCCAGCCTAGCAACATCCCTCTACTGGCTGCTGTCCTTCCCTGTCCTCCCACTGGTGCTTCCAATGTGGCCCCAATCAACTACTAGCTCTCAAATCCTTAGGGACACTCCAATGGAACTAAAACTTGGTAGAAAACTTCATTTTTCCAGATCCAGCCACGTCAGCCACGTCAGCAAATGCTTCAATTCTATGTACATATAGATATGTGTATATATGAACATGTGTAATTATAAACCTATGTAAACATAAACATGTATATATATAGATCTGTGTATAAACATGTGTAATTATAAATCTATGTATATATAAACATGTGTACATATAGACCTGTGTATATGTAAACACGTGTAATTATGAACCTGGGGATTCCCTGGTGGCTCAGATGGTAAAGCGTCTGCCCACAATGCGAGAAACCTGAGTTCAATCCCTGGGTCGGGAAGACCCCTGGAAAAGGAAATGGCAACCCACTCCAGAACTCTTGCTTAGAAAATTCCATGGATGGAGAAGGCTGGTGAACTAGAGTGCATGGGGTCACAAAGAGTCGGACGTGACTGAGCTACTTCACTTCACTTCACTTCAATTATAAATCTATATATATATATATAAGCATGTGTACATATAGATTTGTGTATATATAAACATGTATAATGATAAACCTATGTATATATAAATGTGTACATATAGATCTGTATATATGTAAACATGTACATATAGACCTATGTGTATATAAATGTGTATTTATAGATCTATGTACACACATATATATATCAGTTCAGTTCAGTGGAGTCCCTCAGTAGTGTCCAACTCTTTGCCACCCCGTGAATCGCAGCACACCAGGCCTCCCTGTCCATCACCAATTCCCGGAGTTCACTCAAACTCATGTCCTTCGAGTCAGTGATGCCATCCAGCTATCTCATCCTCTGTCGTCCCCTTCTCCTCCTGCCCCCAGTCGCTCCCAGCATCAGAGTCTTTTCCAATGAGTCAACTCTTTGCATGACATGGCCAAAGTATTGGAGTTTCAGCCTCAGCATCAGTCCCTCCAATGAACACCCAGGACTGATCTCCTTTTGGATGGACTGGTTGAATCTCCTTGCAGTCCAAACAACTCAGGAGTCTTCAACACCACAGTTTAAAAGCATTAATTCTTCAGTACTCAGCTTTCTTCACAGTCCAACTCTCACATCCATACATGACCACTGGAAAAAACATAGCCTTGACTAGATGGACCTTTGTTGGCAAAGTAATATCTCTGCTTTTGAATATGCTGTCTAGGTTGGTCATAACTTTCCTTCCAAGGAGTAAGCATCTTTTAATTTCATGGGTACAATCACCATCTACAGTAATTTTGGAGCCCAAAAAAATAAAGTCTGACAGTTCCCCCATCTATCTGCCATGAAGTGATGGGACCAGATGCCATGATCTTAGTTTTCTGATGTTGTGTGTGTGAATCGCAGCACACCAGGCCTCCCTGTCCATCACCAATTCCCGGAGTTCACTCAAACTCATGTCCTTCGAGTCAGTGATGCCATCCAGCTATCTCATCCTCTGTCGTCCCCTTCTCCTCCTGCCCCCAGTCGCTCCCAGCATCAGAGTCTTTTCCAATGAGTCAACTCTTTGCATGACATGGCCAAAGTATTGGAGTTTCAGCCTCAGCATCAGTCCCTCCAATGAACACCCAGGACTGATCTCCTTTTGGATGGACTGGTTGGATCTCCTTGCAGTCCAAACAACTCAGGAGTCTTCAACACCACAGCTTAAAAGCATTAATTCTTCAGTACTCAGCTTTCTTCACAGTCCAACTCTCACATCCATACATGACCACTGGAAAAAACATAGCCTTGACTAGATGGACCTTTGTTGGCAAAGTAATATCTCTGCTTTTGAATATGCTGTCTAGGTTGGTCATAACTTTCCTTCCAAGGAGTAAGCATCTTTTAATTTCATGGGTACAATCACCATCTACAGTAATTTTGGAGCCCAAAAAAATAAAGTCTGACAGTTCCCCCATCTATCTGCCATGAAGTGATGGGACCAGATGCCATGATCTTAGTTTTCTGAATGTTGAGCTTTAAGCCAACTTTTTCACTCTCCTCCTTCACTTTCATCAAGAGGCTTTTTAGCTCCTCTTCACTTTCTGCCGTAAGGGTGGTGTCATCTGCATATCTAAGGTTATTGATATTTCTCCCAGCATAAACACATGTACATATAGGTCAATATGTATAAAACACATATATTGCACACATGGATCTGTGCATACATAAGTAGGCGCCCCCAGGCTGTGTTAATCGGATTTGTAAATAAAGAACGGTAGGTAAGCATCTGGCTGACATTTGCGCTCCTAAGTATTTTGCATTGTGCTGGTTCTGTCTCTCCTGTAAGCTGATAAGATGTGCAAAGGCCAGGAGAGCGTCACGTCCTTCTTTGATGATTTTTCACAATTCCTGGCATGACGCTCTGCAGAGTGAATATTTAATCAGGTCCCACAGACAGGAGGCCACAGAGGTCAGGTCTATTTGTCCTCCAGGCTTGTCAAGGGTTAGAAAGCTGCTCAGAGAAAGGAACTGTGATGCTATTTTCAGCTCTTTGAAGGATGAGCCTGGAAGCCCAGAAAGGAAGCTGGCAGTGAGACAGGGAACAAGTCAGGAGAGCAGAGTCAAGTGGTACCTACATGCCCTCCAGGCCAGCAGGATGGGAGACGCTGAGGGCTTGAATGTGTTCTCTCAACCCGTTTCAGACTGAGAGAGTCATCCAGGCCAACTGAGACGGGGGTTGGGGGGGGGGCGGGGAGGGGGCTGGACAGACCAAGCTCCTTCCCCAGAAGGAGAAGAAAAATCCTGAGTGTCTTTTTGCTGGCAATCATTGTGTGTGTTTGTGTGTTAAATCACTTCAGTCGTGTCCAATTCTTTGTGACGCTATGGACTGTAAGCCACCAGCTCCTCTGTTGGTGGGATTCTCTAGGCAAGAACACTGGAGTGGGTTGCCATTTCCTTCTCTGGAGATCACCAGCCATCTGATTTATTAAGCACCTCAAAGTGCTCAGACAGTAAATAATCTGCCTGCTATCCAGAAGACCCAAGTCCAGTCTCTGGGTCAGGAAGATTACCTGGAGGAAGAAACGGCACCCCACTCCACTATTCTTGCCTGGAGAATCCCATGGACAGAGGAGCCTGGTGGGCTACAGTCTATAGTGTCACAAAGAGTCTGATATACTGACAGGCTTCCACTTCACTTCTTCAAAGTGTATTACAGAACTGGGTGCTAACAGGAGAGAGGCCAAAACAGAGAGAGGAGGCCCTACCTGGACCCACTTTAGACCCCAGAACCAGGGAAGACTAGGGGACAATGATCAGCGGCAGACAGAGCTGAGCACTAACACCCCAGCTACAAACACCCACCTTGCTGGGGACTCTCATCCCTCTCCTGGGTCTACTATTTCCCTTCCTCACTAAAACAAAGGCTGGTTTATCAGACAGACCCAGAATCTTTATTAACTAGCTTTCCAAGGATGAAAGGATTCTAAAGGACCTTCTGAATCAAAGAGAGGTGAAATGACACTCGGTGTTATTTCAGAACTAAGCACTCTGTTGAATTATTTTCTAAGCCTTTTACAACCAACAATTGAGATAAAGTATTGATTAAACAGATCACTCGCATTCCCAGCTTGGCTGCTAGCAGAGGTCACTGTCACATCCTTTCGGCCCTTCCCGGCTGAGGCTGGAGCCTCAAGACCCAAGGCCGCTGGAAAGTTCTACACTCAGCCCATCAAAGCGGGGTTGTTGGCAGGGGGCAGCCTGCCCACAGGATGTATTGCGCACCCGCTCCAGGAGCCTGAAAGAAGATTCCTGAGGCTTTATCTGGGGAAATCACACCAACATATGGCTTCACATAGACCCTGCTGATTCTAGAAAGTTAAATTCTATAGCAGCTTTCTAAAAATAACTCTCTTTGAATAGAAAGTCAGGTCCTTTAAAGGGCCCAGACTGGTTTACTCTGTTTACCCCATCACTGGGAGCTTGAAGAAACTGCAACAGTGACAAGCAGAGAGGTAATTCAAGGGTAATCCATCCGGAAATGAACAATAAATACCCGTCACAATGGCTGGGAAGAAGGCAGAGTTATAAAGGGTGAGGAGGGACTCACGTGACAAACAGAGACCTCTACACAGCAAATGTGAAGGCATCCAGCCGGCCTCTTCTACCTGCTGCCCCTTCTGCAGACAGAGGCTCCCTCTGATAGCCAGACCAATTCACGTAGCAAACCAACCATCACGCACGTGAGATGCACCGAAGACACACAGAGCAGGTGGAGCAATTGGGTCTCAGGGAAGGTCGAGACAAGCTGGTCAGTGTGCAAGGATTCTGCATACTCTTTACGGGACAAAGCTGCTAACTTTTCACGCCTGAGAAACACAGCGCCCATGCGAGGTTTAATTCCCTTGAGAGCTATAAATCTGCTGAATGAGAACCGTGGCCAAAGGGGGAAAGGAAGCACATTTCCAACAGGGCTTATTCACCCTCTGGGTCTCTGCATGCATGCTCTGTGGCCATCGCAGCCTGAGGATGGTATCACATGTTGCCAACAATTTTACCCTCAAGGAAGAAAAACTTGGGCACTCCCTTAAGCGTTATGTGAAAAATATGCCATATTATCCCAAACTGTGCTCAAGTTTGCACTGAGCTTTTCATTGGCCATTTAAACTGTAGGGAAGTTCCCATTTGAAGCCCTTGGTAGTCCTGTTAATGTTGAAAGTAGCTGGGTATGGCTTCCCAGATGGTGCAGTTGTAAAGAATCCACCTGCAATGCAGGAGACATAGATTTGAACCCCGGGCCAGGAAGATCCCTGGAGAAGGAAATGGCACCCCACTCCAGTATTCTTGCCAGGAAAATCCCATGGACGGAGCAGCATGGCAGGCTATAGTCCATGGGGTTGCAGAGCCAGACATGACCGAGAGACTAGGTATGAATGGGAGGCTTATTGGAAGTCAGTTCCGATTCTGCCTCATATCTAACCTGAAGGCAGTTTAACATCTCCCTACCCTAGCTATAGAGCAATTCTTTGCCTTCACTCCTAAGCTGCACCTGTCCTCAACATTCTCTGGGTATTATGAATCAGGAATGGGCAGGGAGTGTTTTTATTAAGGGTGTGGAGTGTCTTTATGATGCTGATGGCCACTGCCTCGAAGAAGCCAAAATACTATTTGAACATTTTATACAGTCTTGACTTAAGCAACTAGAGCATAAACTTCCTGAAGGCTGAGGCTTCTTATGCATTTTCCTTTTGTCTCCTGAGGCCTAGTAGGGAGCTGGACATTGAGTTAAGGTGATTATATTTCCTAATTTAAAAAAAAAACTCAACAATTAATGTAACAGGACATATCTTTTACTTCCCCTGTGCTCTACAGTAGGTCCTGGTTATTTATTTTATGTAGAGTGGTAAGTGTCAGTCCTAACCTCCTAATTTATCCTTCCTCCTAACCTTTTCCTTTGGTAGCCATAAGTTTTTTTTCTAAGTCTGTGAGTCTGTTTCTGTTTTGTAAATAAGTTCATTTGTACCATCTTGACAGATTCCATGCATAAGGGAATATATATATATATTCCACATTATATTTCTCCTTCTCTGTCTGGTTTACTTCACTCAGTATGACAGTCTCTAGGTCTATCCATGTTGCTGCAAATGGCATTATTTCATTCTTTTTTATGGCTGAGTAGTAGTCCACTGTGGGCTTCCTCAGTGGCTCAGCAGTAAAGAATCTGCCTGCAACACAGGAGATGTGGGTTTGATCCCTGGGGCAGGAAGATCCCTTGGAGAAGGAAATGGTAACCCATTCCAGTATTCTTGCCTGGGAAATCTCATGGACAGGGGAGCCTGGTGGGCTACAGTCCATAAGGGTTGCCAAAGAGTCAGACATGACTTAGTGATTAAACAACAACATTCCATTGTATGCACCACATCTTGCCCATTCCTCTGCTGACAGACATTTAAGTTGCTTCCATGTCTTGGCTATTGTAAATAGTGATGCAATGAAAATTGGAGTGCACGTATCTTTCTAAATTATGGTCTTCTCTGGATATACGCCCAGGAGTGGGATTGCAGGGTCATATGGTAGTGCTGTTCTTAGGTTTTAAGGAACCTTCATACTGTTCTCCATAGTGGCTGCACCAATTCACATGCCCATCAGCAGCATAGTAGGTTTCCCCTTTCTCCACATCCTCTCCAGTGTTCATTGTTTGTAGGCTTTTTAATGACAGCCATTCTGCCAGTGAGAGGTGATCCCTCACTGTAGTTTTGATGTGCATCTCTCTAACGATTAGCAACATCAAGCATCTTTTCCTGTGGTTTTCGGCCATTTGTGTGTCTTCTGTGACCAGAGCTATCTTGCAGTGCTGCCAGACTTGGGCTAGGCTTCCCTCAGTCTCCCAAGGGCAGGTCCCAGAGAAGTGTTCTTAATGAGGATGGTCCCAACAAGCCTCCTCCCAGAGGGCTCCCCATTTTTTCTCACTTACAGCTCTCCCACTTCTCCCTGTAATCCACTAATTAGAGACAGAGGCTGAGAAGGAGATGGTCAGTGTCAGAAAGTCACGTGTGCAGCTCCCTGAGGTCAATACTACAAAGACTCTACCGCATCACCAGGGGAAAGAGGCCCTTGGAAGCGTCAGTGGCCGCCCCCGGGCAAGGCAGAGAGAAGACACAGGAGTGTTCAGCCTTCTAAGCCAGATCCCGTCCCTCTTGGTCCTTGCATACCATGGCTTCCAAGATACAGAAGACAGGAGATGTGCCTCCTCAGGAATTCTAGAAGTGGAGCTGGCTGACTTGCCTGGGAGAGGTACCCAGAAAGCAAGAGGCAATTGTACCCATTACTGAGGCTCTAGTGACACATCTGGGAACATACCTAGATAATGTAACCTTAGACCATTCTCTGTATGCCTCATCATACTGAAAGGGAATAATGAAGGTCTTAACAACACAGGACACCTTGTATCCAGACGTGACATTCATGCAATTGCTCTAATCCACAGGATGAGAAAGGCTTCTTTGCTGTTGCCCAACGAAAGTTATTAAGGTCAGCTCCCAAAATGGGTTCAAGTGAGTTTCTGCCTGCAAGTCTACACCAGTAAATTTCCGATCTAGCAATCTTTCCAAAGCTGTGACCCAAAGGAATCAGGTTGCCAGGCAGGAAACGAATACAAACACAGCTCACATTTGTCTGTGTGTGGTCCACCCAGATGCAAACAGATTACTCAACCAGAGTAAACACACAAGGCGCCAGTACCAAACCCAAGAGTGACAGGGCCAATTACTACTCAGCTCATCATCCTGACTTTGAAATGTCACTGATGCTGGAGAAATGCTGTCTATAAAAGCTTCACAGAAGAGGAATCACACCACTATGCCTGGCATTCCCATGAATGCCCAGAGCAGGAGGCAACGTGGAAGAGGCCACATGCTACAGTACGCAGCAAGCCTGTCAATGGCTTCATTCTGAAGAAGAAATCTTTGATTTAATCCAAAAGCCACAAACTCAGGTTAATTCCAAGGCCTTCGAAGGGATACAGAAAACAAAAAGGGGTGGGAGGGGCTTATAAAACCCAGGGTCACCTGACTCCATTTCACTGGTCACTGGTCACTGGCCATGGCAGGATTAGGGTCAGGAGATGCTTCATTTTTCAAAAGAAGCCAGAAATCTAGATTACTTATGGGAAGCTTCCTCAAATTAAAATCTTGGCCATTACAAAATATTTTAAAACCCATGCAAACAAGACATATGGAGAGGTCAGCTTTGGCTTGTAAATTGCCAAAATTCCTAGGTTTCCTCTACAGATAAAATTATAGATGTAGAGAGTCAAACTGCAATGTTCAGTGTAAACATATTTATAACCAATAAACAGTCTTTAAACCCTAAATTTTACTGATGTGCACACACAGAACCAGAGGAAAAGGCAGTGAGGTCACATCCCTGCTGGTAAGCAGCAAAGTCAAAATCAAAAGGAGGTTTCCTGGTTCCTGCCCAGAAAACTTTCCCATGAAGCTCTAGTTCATCTTTTAGGACTTGAAATAGCTCAACTGGAATTCCATAGCTCAACTGGAATTCCATCACCTCCACTAGCTTTGTTGGTAGTGATGGTTCCTAATGCCCACTTGACTTCACATTCCAGGATGGCTGGCTCTAGATGAGTGATAACACCATCATGGTTATCTGGGTCATGAAGGACTTTTTGTATAGTTCTTTTGTGTATTCTTGCCTCCTCTTAATATCCTCTGCTTCTGTTAGGTCCCTACCATTTCTGTCCTTTATTGAGCCCCTCTTTGCATGAAATGTTCCCTTAGTATCACTGATTTTCTTGAAGAGATCTCTAGTCTTTCCCATTCTATTGTTTTCCTCTATTTCTTTGCATAGATCACTGAGGAAGGCTTTCTTAGCTCTCCTTGCTATTCCTTGCAGTTCTGCATTCAAATGGGTGTATCTTTCCTTTTCTTCTTTGCCTTTCGCTTCTCTTCTTTTCTCAGCTATTTGTAAGGCCTCCTCAGACAACCATTTTGCCTTTTTGCATTTCTTTTTTTTTCTTGGGGATGGACTTGATCACTGCCTCCTGTACAATGTCACAAACCTCTGTCCACAGTTCTTCAGGGAGTCTGTCTATCATATCTAATGCCTTGAATCTATTTCTCACTTCCACTGTATAATCGTAAGGGATCTGATTTAGGTCATACCTGAGTGGTCTAGTGGTTTTCCCTATTTTCTTCAATTTAAATTTGACTTTGGCAATAAGGAGTTCATGATCTGAGCCACAGTCAGTTCCTGGTATTCTTTTCCCTGACTGTATAAAGCTGCTCCATCTTCGGCTGCAAAGAATATAATCAATCTGATTTCAGTGTTGACCATCCATATGTAGAGTCTTCTCTTGTGCTGTTGGAAGATGTTTGCATTCTCTTGGCAAAACGCTGTTACACTCTGCCCTGCTTCATTTGGTGCTCCAAGGCCAAATTTGCCTGTTACTCCAGGTATATCTTGACTTCCTACTTTTGAATTCCAATCTCCTATAATGAAAAGGACATCTTTTGGGGGGTGTTAGTTCTAGAAGGCCTGGTAGATCTTCCATTCAACTTCAGCTTCTTCAGCATCACTGGTTGGGACATAGATTTCTATTACTGTGTACTGAATGGTTTGCCTTGGAACCAAAGAGAGATCATTCTGTCATTTTAAAATCTGCACCCAACTACTGAATTTTGGACTGTTTTGTTGACTATGAAGGCTACTCCATTTCTTCTAGTGGATATAATGGTCATCTGAGTTAAATTCACCCAAACCCTCAAAGGCAGGTCTGGCTCAGTCTCTGTGGGGTCTCCTGGTGCACACAAAGTTTGTTTGAGCCCTCTGAGCATCTCTGACGGGTATGGGGTTTGATTCCAAACACAATTTTGGCTCTCCTACAGTCTTCTGGGGCTTCTCCTTTGCCCTTGGGCGTGGGTATCTTCCTTTGGTGGGTCCAACATTCTCCTGTTGATGGCTGTTCAGCAGCGAGCTGTAATTACAGGAGAAGACAAGCGAGCTAACCTGTAGCCTGGTGCCATTTTGTGGTTGTTAATGACTGATGAAGTTAATATGACCTTGTCTTAATTTACTGACTAAAAGGGAAAGAGACAAGAAAAAAACACAGAAAAGACTTTCTGTCTTATATAAAGTCCAAAAGATAATTTATACTTTTCAACAAAACCCAAAAGATCAACTAATTTTCTTTCTTTTATCTGATTTCAGTGTTGACCATCATATGTAGAGTCTTCTCTTGTGCTGTTGGAAGATGTTTGCATTCTCTTGGCAAAACGCTGTTACACTCTGCCCTGCTTCATTTGGTGCTCCAAGGCCAAATTTGCCTGTTACTCCAGGTATATCTTGACTTCCTACTTTTGAATTCCAATCTCCTATAATGAAAAGGACATCTTTTGGGGGGTGTTAGTTCTAGAAGGCCTGGTAGATCTTCCATTCAACTTCAGCTTCTTCAGCATCACTGGTTGGGACATAGATTTCTATTACTGTGTACTGAATGGTTTGCCTTGGAACCAAAGAGAGATCATTCTGTCATTTTAAAATCTGCACCCAACTACTGAATTTTGGACTGTTTTGTTGACTATGAAGGCTACTCCATTTCTTCTAGTGGATATAATGGTCATCTGAGTTAAATTCACCCAAACCCTCAAAGGCAGGTCTGGCTCAGTCTCTGTGGGGTCTCCTGGTGCACACAAAGTTTGTTTGAGCCCTCTGAGCATCTCTGACGGGTATGGGGTTTGATTCCAAACACAATTTTGGCTCTCCTACAGTCTTCTGGGGCTTCTCCTTTGCCCTTGGGCGTGGGTATCTTCCTTTTGTGGGTCCAACATTCTCCTGTTGATGGCTGTTCAGCAGCGAGCTGTAATTACAGGAGAAGACAAGCGAGCTAACCTGTAGCCTGGTGCCATTTTGTGGTTGTTAATGACTGATGAAGTTAATATGACCTTGTCTTAATTTACTGACTAAAAGGGAAAGAGACAAGAAAAAAACACAGAAAAGACTTTCTGTCTTATATAAAGTCCAAAAGATAATTTATACTTTTCAACAAAACCCAAAAGATCAACTAATTTTCTTTCTTTTAAAAAAAAAAAAAACCTACATGGGGGGAGTTCCCTGGTGGTCCAGTGCTTAAGAATCTGCCTTGCAATGCACGGGACATGGGTTCAATATCAGGTCAGGGAACTAACTAGTCCATGTGGCCAGTGAAAGATCCTGACGATGCAACAAAGATCTCAAGTGCCGCGCTAAGACCTACACAGTCAAATAAATACATATTAAAAAAAGAAATTTACATGGTGCACTGAAGAAAGAGTAAATGGAAATAAATGTGAGGAGACTTCCTTTCTTTTTTATTAATTCAGGAATGGAAATATCTCAAAATATAAGTAGGGACAATGCTGAGCCTCTGGAAAAATATTGAGTTTCAAGTGATCAATAAATAAAATAGATAAAAGTAAAAACAAACAAGAAACACACAAAAAATCTACATGAAATGCCCTGCACTGATTCACTGTCTAAAATTAGAGCTAGATTTTCTTTTCTTGTGACAGTCTTGAAATCAAGGGTCATCAGGGTCACCAACAGTACAGTTTGATGTCTTCAAGGACAGAACACTACGTAGGTAGACAAACACAATTATTCAAAGTCACAGTGTGAGTAAACAGGGCTTAGGATATCAACACTGTCAAGGTAAAACACTCAGGAGACCAATGTTATCTCCCACAAAAGCACAGCTGCATGCAAATGTTTGGATTCCAAGGTAAGAGTGAGTATTGTAATGACTCAGCAACACCGATGGCCCTCAAGTGTGAATTTCCCTCCAGTGTAGGCCTGAAAGGGGCCCTATGTGTGTACTGCCCACTCTCTTTCCTCTGCACTTCCTCTGCTTTGTTCCTGTCTGTTCTTCACACCTTGCCCTCTTCTAGGACCTGATGGTCTAGAACCCCACTCCTCTCTCAGGCTCCCATCTCGGTTCCAGGGCACCACACTGAGATGAGCCTCTTGAGAACGTCTGTGTGAACTACGCTCAGCATCGCCACTGGACAAGCCTCTGAGAACATCCTTCTTTCAGGAAGCTCCATCCCCTGCTTCCTCAAGCTTCTCACTTGCTTAAAGACTTAATGAACACTCTCAGGGTTAAACATTGACGCTAACCGTTCAGGACCATTCATCCAATAAATGGTCATCTTGGGTGGCCTCTGTCATCTCTAAGTAGACTTTTATTTTTAAAAGTGCAGAAATAGCAACAGTCATGACTTTAAGTACCAAGGCTTACCTCAAATCATCTTCTTTGTCTATATAAACCTGATTCTATCAAAGACAGCTCATCTCTCCTTGGTAGTATGGTCCTTTGCCCCAGTTTATTTTCACTACTATTAAATATGTATTATTGCCTCCTAAGCTACATTTTAAGCTCTTCGAGAGATCAAGCACTGTTGGCATTTGGACACATTTTCTCCAGTAAAGACCTACTAAAATGTCCTCTACTTAGTAGGTGTCGTTGTAATAACTTGTCTGATGAAATCAGGCCTGAATTCATGTCTATTCATCACTTGAAAACACTTCACCCTTTGAAGACTCTTCTGGGTGCTCTCAAGGAGAAAGGAGGAACAAATTCATTACTAGACCAGGCACAGGAAAGTCAAGTAGAATCTTCCTGGTGTTCCAAGTTTGTTACACAACTGGAATGTGAAGCTGATGAGATATCACGTCCATCCAGGTGGGTAGATCCATCGGGACCCCATGAGGATGTTAACACATGAGCCGGGCAGACGGGAGTAGACATTTCCATCTGAGGTAACAGGTGAGAAGGGACCTGTCACATCGCAGGGCCCATTTGTCTTTCACAAACAGGGTTCAGTTAAAACAATTATGTATACATGTTCTGTAGACCTTAAAGGGCTTCCCAGGTGGCTCAGGGAGAAAGAATCTAAGTGCCATGCCAGAGACATGGGTTCAGTCTCTGGGTTGGGACGATCCTCTGGAGAAGGAAACTGCAACTCCAGTATTCTTGCCTGGGAAATCCCACGGACAGAGAAGCCTGGTGGACTACAATCTATGGGGTCACAAAGAGTCGAACATGACTGTGCAACTGTGAACACACAACTGAGAGCTTGAAAGACTCCATTCTTCACACCCCCTTGGAGTTCTGGAAAAGAGTATGCCCATTTTCGCAGGCGAAGTAGAGTAACTCAGTGATAATCCCAGATCCCTTAGAGATGTAGGTTCTGCCTCTGAGCTTAGACAATGAAATGTTTAGGCCACAGATTTAAAGATAAATATACTTTGCAGGTTTATCTGTCCCTAATCACAGTGTAAGAGCTAATGACAATGATGCTTACTGTCATTTTCTAGACACAGCTTCACAGAATGAGGCTATTTGTGTCTTCCTAAATACAGATTATGATTTAGATATTCAGTAGCGGCATAACAATGATCTCCTAGGCTAAAACACATATAAATAGCACAATATACCCACTTAGGTAAGGTTTGCTTTTTTTTCCCTCTTAAAGTAGACATTTATTTAAATAATTATCTCTGGGTTTTTTTCTGGTTTTTTAATATATTTATGTATTTACTTATTTATTTACTTGATGCATCTGGTCTTGGTTGCAGCACTCGGCGTCTTTCACTGTGGCGCTCGACTTCTCCAGTCACGGCGTGCAGGCTTCAATAGCTGCGGCACACAGGCTTAGCTGCTCCATGGCATCTGGCTCTTAGTTTCCCAGCCAAGGATGGAACCTGAGTCCCCTGCATTGCAAGGTGGACTCTTAACCACTAGACCACCAGGGTAATCCCTATTTTTCTTTGCATTGAGTCTAACAATATACACAGCAATAGCAAAAGACATTCAAACACTCAGTCCCATTAGATGCCCTATTTACAAACGTTAACACTGCGAGGAGTCACTACTTATGCTAAGTGTGGTCACAAGCAAACCTGAGCCGGCCTCCTGCTGCCTAAGTTTCTTGTCTCTGTGTGTACGCGTGTCGGTGCATGCCTACATGTGTCTGTGTTTTGAGTGGAGCTCTCTGCTCAAGATCATCTACCCAGAATCATGAGAGCCTTACTCCATGTGGCCTTTCTTCGTATTTAAGTCTTCACTTTCTCTAACGCTGAAATTAACAGAAGCATATGATGCTCTTGACTACCACACAGCTCAGGGCAGAATATCCCCCTTTCCCCTTTCCAGACTTACTGCTTCCGCTTCTTAGCATGGCTTTGGCGAAAGGATAAAGCAGGTGGCCTAGAGATATGACCAATTTTGTGAACCCTCTTATAGTTTATTTCTAATTTAAAAAATCGTTCTGAATAAATTGAGCAGTCACTCTGTGTTACTCTAAGGTTTATCCTTCAACCCTCCGTAGTTGTTCACAGGTACTACACTATTTTAAAGCAACTTGGAATTACTTCAATACCAACCTATTTCAGAACTTTCTGAGGAGTGGGAGGGAGGTTCAAGAGAGAGGGGATGTATGTATACACACAGTTCATTCACTTCATTGTACAGCAGAAGTGAACAAACATTGTAAAGCAATCATATGCCAATAACAATAGATAAATAAAATTTATAATTCTGCACTGGGGAAAAAAACTTGTAGACAGAATATTTGCTTATACATATACACCACACGCAAGCACACACAGTATTTAAGGGCCCAGAGGAACTACACTGTATTAGATCATCTGACTTTTTTTTTTTCCTAACAAATTACAGTAAAATAGATCTTACTGCCTGGGATAGACAGGCAATGGGCACCCAGCACACACCACCTCCATCAGCAGACTGTTTAGGACAGTAAAGTGCCTGTTCCATACATCACAGCCCCAGGGCTTCTGAGCTGAGGAGCAAAATGAGGTGTAGAACTGACGAACATGTTCCAATATCTCGTGACACTCATTTCCACCAGGTTAAGGAGGCTGCAAAACCATAGTTCTAAGCTTGTTGACCAAAACAAACAGAACCACAACATCATGGCTTGAGAAATTGAAAAGGGAGACGGCTCAAAGGAGGCAAGAGATGATTAAAGGGAAAAATTCTACTAATACTATCATGAAATCCAAGTGAGATCCGTCTGATCATCGAACAAGCAAGAGAGTTCCAGAAAAACATCTACTTCTGCTTTATCGACTATGCCAAAGACTTTGACTGTGTGGATCACCACAAGCTGTGGAAAATTCTTAAAGAAATGGAAATACCAGACCACCTGACCTGCCTCCTGAGAAATCTATATGCAGGTCAGGAAGCAACAGTTAGAATTGGACATGGAACAACAGACTGATTCCAAATTGGGAAAGGAGTCTGTCAAGGCTACATATTGTCACCCTGCTTATTTAACTTATATGCAGAGTACATTATGATAAACACTGGGTTGGATGAAGCACAAGCTGGAATCAAGATTGCTGGGAAAAATATCAATAACCTCAGATATCCAGATGACACCACCCTTATGGCAGAAATTGAAAAAGAACTGAACATCCTCTTGATGAAAGTAAAAGAAGAGAGTGAAAAAGTTGGCTTAAAGCTCAACATTCAGAAAACGAAGATCATGGCATCTGGTCCCATCACTTCATGGGAAATAGACGGGGAAACAGTGGAAACAGTGTCAGACTTTATTTTTAGTGGCTCCAAAATCACTGCGGATGGTGACTGCAGCCATGAAATTAAAAGACGCTTACTCCTTGGAAGAAAAGTTATGACCAACCTAGATAGCATATTCAAAAGCAGAGACATTACTGTGCCGACTAAGGTCCGTCTAGTCAAGGCTATGGTTTTTCTAGTAGTCATGTATGGATGTGAGAGTTGAACTATAAAGAAAGCTGAGTGCCAAAGAATTGATGCTTTTGAACTGGGGTGTTGGAGAAGACTCCTGGACTGCAAGGAGATCCAACCTGTCCATCCTAAAGGAGATCAGTCCTGAATATTCATTGAAAGGACTGATACTGAAGCTGAAACTCCAATATTTTGGCCACCTGATATGGAGAGCTGACTCCTTTGAAAAGACCCTGATGCTGGGAAAGATTGAAGGCAGAAGGAGAAGGGGATGACAGAGGATGAGCTGGTTGGATGGCATCACCAACTCAGTGGGCATGAGTTTGAGTAAACTCCAGGAGAAGGCAATGGATGGGGAGGCCTGGAGTGCTGCAGCCCATGAGGTTGCAAAGAATGGGACATGACTGAGTGACTAAACTGAACTGATTGAGTGGCTGCCCAAAGAGCTCTGATGAGCTTACGTTTCTGAAGGATGAGAATCAACAAAGGAAGCATGGATGATGTGCAGGACACACTGGGTTAGAAAGGCTGAGAAAGAACCAAACAGTATTCAGAAAAATATAAAGAAACACAAGCACCTTTTTCTTCTAGGAGACCTACTTATTCACTCAAGATGAAAAGGAAAACGAAGCTAGGGCCACTCTAGCTACCTATCGCAGAACAAATGTTCACGGCAGACAAGGAGCAGAACAAATCTTTTGCTGTCCTTTGCTCTAACAAGATGGTTTTCAAACAAAAAGTGTCAAGCATGGCAAAGTGAAAACTTATTTATTTAATTTCGTACCAGCGGATTGATTGTTTACTAAGTCACTCCCACATGCCAGGAATTGTTCAACCTTTGGAATTTCTGCAAACTTAGGAGGAGACAACAACATGGTCTTTACCTGCATGGAACCTGCATGCTGGTGACATGAATACTGAAAGGAAACTGGAAGCTTCTTTGATACAAGCACACAAAACCTCCAAGGTTAGTTAGCAAGAAAGTTATCCTTCACTCCTCTGCCAACTGTGGAATATGGAAGATTTGCTTTACTGATGGAGCTATCAGATTGCTTTACAATGTCTAAGAGATGAGGAGGAGATAGTCATGAACCACTTGAGTGAGCTTGAGACTCTAGAAAACAATAAATTAGATCCTAAAATACTGCAAGGCTTTATAGGATAACCGTAGAACACTCAGGAAATCTCATCCGTTAACATTTTTTTAAAGAATGTTAAAACCTTTGAAAGTATTAAATGCCATTTTAAAACAAGTCTAACAATACAGAGAGAGAATCTGGAAGATGAAGATGTGGGATTACAGCAATCCTGCAGTCAAGGTCCTGTGCACACAGCTTAGAGTGTGGTGTGCTGGAGCATGACTGTATGATCACGTGCATCTTCTCCCAAGTCTGCATGTTCTCAGTTTGAACTTGGCCTTGGTGGGAGTTTTGACAGCATGGAAACTGGCAAGTGCTACAAATGAGGGATTTTCATCCTTCTTTTTCTTTCTTTCCTCACCTCCCTTCTTCCCTTTCTTTTTCTTGAGAGCCAGTAGTTAAACATTTGCCAGGACACCAATGTCTTGACTTAATACACTGTGACTTTGACGGAACTGTGTTTCTCAGTGGGTTTACTGGGTGTGTATTGTTTCAGATGCCAGCAACTGTAGGAGTGGGAAGGAGGGGGGCAGACATCTGTCCAAAGGCCGATTACCACCCCGACAAGCAGGGGCTGAGAGTTTTTATAGACAGAGTTTTTACAAACAGATTGAGCCCAGGTTCAATCCCTGGGTTGGGAAAATCCCTAAAGGAGAAAACGGCAACCCACTGCAGTACTCTTGCCTGGAGAATTCCATGGACAGAGAAGCCTGGCAGGGATCCCCAAGAGCAGAGGACATGACTGAGTGATTCACTTTCACTTTCAGCTGAAAGGCTAGAACGTTTTAGTTCAGTGTTATTTTAATTTGCGCCATCAGATTACAAATGAGGTGTGTGACATTTTTGTAAGTTATTGGCAATTTGCTTTCTTTCTTCTATGACCAGCCTGTTCATAGACTGTGTCCACTTTTTATTTTTATATCAGTTGGTGTGATCATGCTAATTATATTCACTTTTGTCCTGCCCTGTGTTATGCATGTTTTCCCAAGTTTACTTTTGATCTTCACGTTCTGCCTTTGGTATCTTTTGTTAAACACTTTGTGTTGACCCATGTGTCTCTCTTTGCTCTGCAACTCCTGGTTTTGTTGTTTTACCTAAACAGTACCTTCCCCCACCCAGGTGCAATGGTCTGTAAGTCCATGCTTTCCCCAAAGTTTGTATGTTGAAATCCTAATGCCCAGTGTGATGATCTGAGGGGAGGAGCCTTTGGGAAGTGACCAAATCTATAAAACCAGGAAAAATAAATTCTGCTGCTTATGAACCACCCAGTCCATGGTATTCTGTTATAGGAGCCAGTACAGACCAAGACACCCAGGCTTCAAGGAAAGTCACATCATCAGGTAACTAGACCGTGCTCTATCCCCAGACCTTCATCTCGGTTCCAACTCAGCCACTCTGGACACCAATCTGCTCAAAGTATCTGTCATCCGACTTATAAATTGGGGGGAAGAAAAGCCAGTAACACATTTGTAGAGAAATTTTGATGAGAAAGTTTTGAACCATATGCTGTGAAGTTCACTGCTGGTCACTGTCGTTCTCCATCTTGAAATGCTGTTTTCATTTGGTTCTGTTGCTCCATCCAGCACCTGCACCCAGAGAGTGCAAGGGCAAGCGGCAGCTTGAGACTGCGTGTCTTCGGTCTGGCTGGCGAGGGAGATCTCAGTGGGCTCCTAACGTTTCACTGCCTTCCAGCTTCAGTGGTCGCAGGCTAGTGCTGGTCTGGTTCTCTTCCCCAACTGGAAAATGTAGTCTTTCTCTCTTGAATCTTAGAAAAATGTCTTTGTCTTCTTGTGCTTCCAGAATTTCACCAGGAGATAGAGATTATACATATATTCCATATATTCTTCTACCTACACACAGCCCTACGTATGTATAGACTTTATTTGTACATAGTACTAAATATCAGCATATAAAATACTCACACCCATATGTATTCATGGATGCATTCACATGAGTGTATATATTAATGTGTGTATAAACAGGAGAAGGCAATGGCACCCCACTCCAGTACTCTTGCCTGGAAAATCCCATGGACAAAGGCGCCTGATGGGCTGCAGTCCATGGGGTCGCTAAGAGTCAGACATGACTGAGCGACTTCACTTTCACTTTTCACTTTTCACTTTCATGCATTGGAGAAGGAAATGGCAACC
This sequence comes from Madoqua kirkii, assembly GCA_006408675.1. Classification (NCBI taxonomy): domain Eukaryota; kingdom Metazoa; phylum Chordata; class Mammalia; order Artiodactyla; family Bovidae; genus Madoqua; species Madoqua kirkii. The sequence goes on along the minus strand of SJYC01123973.1, from coordinate 72,884 downwards.
CACTCCAGTGTTCTTGCCTGGAGAATCCCAGGGATGGTGGAGCCTCGTGGGCTGCCGTCTGTGGAGTCGCACAGAGTCGGACACGACTGAAGTGACTTAGCAGTAGCAAACAGGTGTAGATATATGTGACTGCAAACATATACATGTGTGGAAATATCTATGGATGTGTGTACACATACTTTAGTTTTTTCATGAAACTGGGCTGGACATGGATCATATTTTTCAAACATTTTCTTTATCTGAAGGTAACTTTAAAAAAAATCATTATTTCTCCTCCATCTATTCCTTCCTCCTCCTAGAAATTTTTTATTTGCAAAATAAACATCTTGGAACTGCCTTCTCCATCTCATATTTTCACTCAGTATACTCATTTCTTTGTATTTTTGCTCTGTGTTGTGAAGTAATCATACACAATGTTCTAAGAATTATATTTGATGATCATGAGAGACTATTCTTTCCAAAAAAATATTTTTTTTTTGGAAAGCATTGTTTTCTTAATTCTAGAATTTGGAGATTCTAATCTGGGATCACATGAAATATGACTGTCCCTTAAAGCCCTGCTCTGAAGTTACACATCACATGTTCCTCATTTAACGGCAAAAGCAAGTCACATGGACCTGCACATGGGCAGGAAGTAGAACCCACGATGTGTCTGGAAAGAGAGAGAACTGAAATGTGCATGGATGGCCAAATGGTCAATTGGAGAGGTTTTCCTTTTGATGCAGAAGTAATGGAATTGACAGATGCAAACTTTATCAGAGCAGGGCTGTAAGGGACAGTCACACTTTGTACCAGCGAGCACTGCTACTCCAGAGAACAGATTTTCTATCACCTGAGTCTCACAGGAAGAACAAGGATGCAGTAGAGAAGAGCCCTTCAACCAGGCTTCAGTGAACACAGAAGGTAGGAGAAAATTAAGCTTCTTTTAAGCCACTTAAGGGCTTCCCTCATACCTCAGTCAGTAAAGAATCTGCCTGCAATGCTGGAGATACGGGTTTGATTCCTGGATCAGGAAGATCCTCTGGAGAAGGAAATGGCAACCCACTCCAGTATTCTTGCTTGGAGAATCCCATGAATGGAGGAGCTTGGCAGGTTACAGTCCATGGGGTTGCAAGAGTCAGACACGACTTAGCAACTCAACCACCACCAAGCCACTTAGTTTGAGGGTCTTTCGTTATTGTCACAAAGTCTCACATATCCTACTGTACAGCCTGCTTAGTCTTCCTCTCTGATAAAAGTGTGCTTTTCTAGTCACTAATAATACAATAAGTATCTTTATATCCAAACATTATTGACCAGAGATGTCAATAATGTGGCTCAAAACTGATTGAGAATTCATTACACAACTTATGGTTGTTGTTATCATTCACATTTTGCTCTGTTAGGTCTTTCTTCCAAGCCCTGTGCATATTATAAACATAAAATTTTCAAAAATGATTTCTCGCAAAATTTTGAGTGAAGAATTTTTGGGTGAGTTTTATGCAGACTTTCTCAGATCATTCAAGCAACATATATACTAATTTCTCAGAAAATGATAGTCCTTCACAGTATACTTTTGATTCAGATGATGTGAATATTAGACAAACAAAGAAAACAAACTTTAGTGACTGATTCTGATACAGAAAGTGAGAATGAAACCACAGTGCTAGAGAATGTTTCTTTGCTTCTATAGAGGAGTGGATTGAGGACAACATTTCATGAAAATTAGAAGACTTTACAGGTGTGTCTGGTGTAACTATTGAAAATAACGATCTGCAAAGTGTTAGTGAAATACCAGAATTAAGTTTTGGCCAGCCAAAATAAAAACCTCCAGCCACGGGTCCTAGTTCCTAAAAAAAATCCCCTGGTCAATAACGAGTTAAGTAACTTGTGCAGATGAAGATGCTGGGTGTTCTCATGCAGTGAGGGTGAGTAGAAAGTGGTATTTCTTACATTAATAGGCCAGCTCTGAATGAGCTGGTCTTCCCCTCAGATGTCATGAGTCCTTTCTGATTTCAAGTTCTCACATTTGTCTCGTACTTATGGAGACTGGGAGGTGCTCAGCTTCCCCGTGGAATAAAACACTGTGTTTAAGTGGAGTCAGCTTTTGGGGATCCTTCAAAGAGCAAAAGCCACAGGTGGGAAGAGGTAGGTTCCCCACAAACCCCAGAAGTCAGCATCTTGACCAACCCCAACACTTACGGTGAAGTAAAGCACCTTCTCTGTTGCTTGGCCCTTTCCTCTGCCCAGTGACTCTCAGACTCCATGCCAGTTCTCTTGGGAATCTCTGGGGATGTGGGGTCACAGACCACCCTCAGGGTTCTCCATTCTTCTTCCTCTGGCCGCTGTAATGCCCCAGAAGAGGAGTTAAAGGGACAGGTAGGCAAATGAATGACCAGGCAGTCAGCTTCACAGATTTCATGCTAAGGATTAAGAGGAAAAGGAGAGATGCCAGATACCCAGAGAGAACTATCCTGATTTACAAAAGGAGTGGGATAAGCGATGAGGGGATAAAACAGACTCCAGAAATTGGTGAGCTTGATACAGAGCCTTAACTAAATTCTAATATACATCTACTAACCTCAAACTACTATCTATAAAGTGGATAAATAGCAAGGTACTACTGTGTAGCACAGGGAACTCTATTCAATATCCTATGATAAACCATGATGGAAAAGAATATAAAAAGGAATGTGTGTATACATATATGATATAACTGAGCCACTTTCCTGTAAGCAGAAATTAACACAACAGTGTAAATAAACTATGTGAAGTGAAAGTGAAAAGCAAAAGTGTTAGTTGTTCAGTCATGTCTGACTCTTTGCAACCCCATCGTCTGTCCATGGAATTCTCTAGGCAAGAGTACTGGAGTGGGTTGCTATTCCTTTCTCCAAGGGGTCATCCCAACTTGGGGACTGAACCCAGGTCTCCTTCATTAGAGGCACAGACTCTTTACCATCTGAGCTACCAGGAAGGGAGAAATTAACTACACTTCAATAAAAAATGAATTTTAAAAGCTCTAATGTGTATATTAAATAAACTGTGGCTGTTTCAAAAGAACACATGATTGCCAAGAATTAATATCTGTTTACCTAGATAAGATTTCCAAATCTGGCTGACTCAGGGACATAAAATGACAAGCTCAGCAAAAAACTTTACCATTTCAAGATATGCTTTTTAAAAGATGGAGAAATGACTAGGAATGAGATGGATTAACCATTGGTTGAAAACAACATTCCCCAAGAGTGTTGATTAATGACTTCAAGTCAATGTGGAACAAAGTCTGTATACGTTGCAGAAAGTTTTTATCCTTTTCAATGACATATATCAGTGTCAGATACAAAAGAAGGAATCTGGCTGAACAGGAGCCCTCATGAAGAGATCCAGGGACTTTCAGTAGCCACAAGGTCAAAATGATGTTTGAATGATATGCTTGCCCAAACACAGCAGGAAATTTTAAGCAGTGTTTTAAAGATGTACAGAGCCTAGGAGGTGGGCAAGGGGAGAAGGGGTCAGAGTTGGTATTGGCACGCATACCATGCCTTTCTGCTGATGAGAAAATGGAGGTCCTGCCTCTGTGAGGATGCAGCCCACAGCCAGAGGCGCGGCTGAGCTGGGGGAGGGCAGGCTGGAGCCTGGCCTCCCTCTACCACCTTTGGCAGCTTCACTGCAGTTTGCAGCCTGCACAGCTGGATGGCAGCCTCGGCAATACCTTGCTATCAAGAGCACTGACCAGACCTCACTCAGCAGATTTTGCTCTGAATGGCGTGACCCTTTAAATTTTTTTTTTTAATTGAAGTATAGTTGATTTACAGTGTGTTAGTTTCCGGTATACAACCAATTGATTGTTTTGTACACACACACACACACACACACACACACACACACACACACATATATATTCTTTTTCAGATTCTTTACCCTTTATAAAATATTTTTTTTCACTCTTAAAATAGCTTTATTGTGATATAACTTACAACTCATCCTCGAGTGTACAATTCAAGTGTTTTTTAGAATCACTGCCAAGTTATGCAGAGGGATGGTACGAGGAGGGAGGTGGGAGGGGGGGTTCAGGATGGGGAACACGTGTACACCTGTGGCGGCTTCACGTTGATGTATGGCAAAACCAATACAATATTATAAAGTAATTAACCTCCAATTAAAATAAATAAATTTATATTACAAAATATTATGAAACATTAAGTGGAGTTCTCTGTGCTATACAGCAGGTCCTATATCTATTTTATATATAATCGTGTATATATTTATCCTCCTAATTTATCTCTCCCTGCTACATCCCCCCCTGGTAACCCTTTGCTTTCTACTTCTATGACTCTGTTTCTCTTTTCTAAATAAACTCCCTTGTGTAATATTTCAGATTCCACAGGCAAGGGGTATCATATGATATTTGTCTTCCTATGACTTATTTAGTATGACAGTCTCCAGGTCCATTCCTGTTGCTTCAAAATATTTTGAAACATTAAGTGGAGTTCTCTGTGCTATACAGCAGGTCCTATATCTATTTTATATATAATCGTGTATATATTTATCCTCCTAATTTATCTCTCCCTGCTACATCCCCCCCTGGTAACTCTTTGCTTTCTACTTCTATGACTCTGTTTCTCTTTTCTAAATAAACTCCCTTGTGTAATATTTCAGATTCCACAGGCAAGGGGTATCATATGATATTTGTCTTCCTATGACTTATTTAGTATGACAGTCTCCAGGTCCATTCCTGTTGCTGCAAATGGCATTATTTCACCTTTTCGCATCTGTGTAATATTCCACTGAATATATGCACCACATCTATATCCATTCTTCTGTTGATGGTCATTAAGGCTGCTTCCATGTCCAGGCTATTGTAAATAGTGCTGCAATAAGCATTGGGATGCATGAATATTTTCACATTATGGTTTTCTCTCGATAAATGTCCAGGAGTGGAACTGCAGGAGCATATGGGAGCCCTATTTGTAGATTTTTAAAGAAACCTCCATACTATTCTTCGTAGCGGCTATACCAATTTACATTCCCACCAGAAGCATAGGAGTGTTCCCTTTTCTCCACATTCTCTCTCAAAGTTATTGCTTGTAGACTTTTTAATGATGGCCATTCTGACTGGGGGGAGGGTATCCTTTTTTGAGAAAGACTTTCAAAGTGAGATAATTTCAAAGGCGAAGAGACTGGCAATTAAGCCTAGAAAGTAAGGCTTATGGGAAAGAATCTGAAGCCCTGGTAAAGCCAAGGCTTTATGAGAGCAAGCTCAGCGGCCATGACGGCAGATTCCAGCTGCTTGGAAAGAAGGGGATGAGGTCTGTTCTGGGTAGATGCAGAAAGGCAAGCAAAGACGAGTGGGTGGATTCACCAGGCCCTGTATTGGCGAGCAGTTAAGAAATATGTTAGATCAAATCATAGCTATAACAAGATGCGTTTTCATTCAAGTTAAAAAAGGGATGTTTTCCCATACATAGAGCAATTTAAAAATTGGATGGCTTCTTTTCTAAGTTTCTCCTGAGTGGAGAGTTCCACAAGTCAAGAATTTTATCGAAGAAGCTCTACTGAGCAGAGAGTGAACTAGTAAAATCTTCCAAAATTCCACACAGTTTCCCAGCACAATTTTTCACTGCTGTACAACATATGCTGCAAGAGACACAAACATAAATACCGGGGACGTCACTGGTCGTCCAGCGATCAAGAATCCACCTGCCAGTGCGGGGACACAGGGCCAACCCCTGGTCTGGGAAGGTTCCACACGCCATGGGGTAACTAAGCTCATGTGCCACCACCACTAAGCCCCTGCTCCAGAGGTGGCAAGCCGCAACCACCGAAGCCTCTGCACCCACTAGCCTGTGCTCCGCAACAGGAAGAGCTAAGGCCGTGACAAGTCCACACACCGCAACTAGAGAAAAGCCTGCACAGGAACGAAGACCAGTGCATCCAGAAGTAAATAAATAGTCTAAAAAACATAAATAACAAGCACTTTCTGCTGGGAAGCTGTTCTTCATCTAGTTACAAAGACAGACATGCACACAGCCATCATGTTAAGCCATAAACAATTATTTCCTGAGGGCAGCCAGCATACAGTGTAAACCAATATAACAGAAACCACATATCTTATTTCTATTCTCACCTGCCAGACTGGAGTATGAACCACCCCCAAATTTGCTATTCGTGTTTATTCACTTGTCCTTCAATGTGTACTCCTAATAGAAATACTAAGAACCACGGATTTGAAATAGCCCACGAAAGTCTGTTCTTAGGTATCAGAAAAGAGAACCAAACACAGTGCCCTCTGCACAATCTCATTCACATTTCAATCTTTACATATGTGTATGTAATTTTTATTCACTTATTTTTGGTTGCACTGAGCCTTTGTTGTAGCACAGACTTTCTCTCGCCACAGCAAGCGGGGGCTGCGCTTCTTGGCGGCGCGGTGTGGTGGCGCCTCTTGCTGTGGCTCCAGGGCGCACGGGCTGCGGTGGCCGTGGCGGCGAGGTTCAGCAGTCGCAGCTCCCATGCTCTGGAGCACAGGCTCGACAGCTGCGGCACACAGACTCAGCTGGTCCACGGCATGTGGACTCTTCCTGGATAGGGATCAAACCCGTGTCCCCTGCACTGGCAGGTGGATTCTTATCCACTGAGCCACCAGGGAAGTCCCTCACATTTCAGTCTTTTTTAAGCCACAGTTATCCGTGCTTCCTAAGAAGCCCAGACATCTGGTTTGCCCAGAAGGGTCATGGCTTATACCTGCTGTCCCAGCATAATTTCTACTATTACTCCTTTAATCTCAATGTATCTGGTTTGGTCTATAAATTATATGGTCACCTGGTGCTAACCTACCTTCTAAATGCACTATGCTTCACTTTGTGGAATACAAGGAAGATAAAAAACACCATCTTGGTATTTTTTGTAAATGTATTAAAGTATAGTTGATTTACAATGTTCTGTTAATTTCTGCTATAAGAGCAAAGTGATGCAGTTATACAGCTATATATTCTTTTGCATATTCTTTTCCATTATGGTTTAACACAGGAGATTCAATAGAGTTCCCTCTGCTATACAGCAGGGCCTTGCTGTTTGTCCGTTCTGTATATAATAGTTTGCACCTGCTAACTCAAATTCCCAAACAACCCCTCTCCCACACTCCTTCTTGGTAACCAGAAGTCTGCTCTCTGTGTCCGTGAGTCTGTTTCTATTTCATAGATAAGTCCGTTTGTGCCATATTTTAAATTTCACATATAACTGATATCATATGGTAATTGTCTTTTTCTGACTTAGCATGATCAGCTCTAGGTCCATGCATGTTGCTGCAAATGGCATTACCTCACTCTCTTTTATGGGTGGATATAGCTTTATCCATTCACCTGCCAAAGGACATTTGGGTTGTTTCCATAGGTTCTTTCTAGCGACTACTAACACTACTTAACATACCTTGAGTAGAAAGCAGATTAAAATAGTTACCTAAACAAAATACAGACCTGTAGGGCAGTGTGGTTTAGAGAGAGCCCCGCCCACCACGGCAGGGAGCCTCTGAGAAACTGGGAGTGTCCTCAGCCCTGAGCGCAGGCAGGGCCTCCTGTCAGCAGAAAGGCCTTCCTACTGGAACATGGCAGCGCCGTCACTCACGTTTACTCAGCCACCTCTTTACTCACCTAACAAGTCAGCACATGAGTGAAACTGGTTCCAGGAATACTGCATCATGGAGGTAATAAAATAAGGAAATGGAAATATTGGGTTAGTCATTAGAATATCTCTTCCTGTCTCAACATTCCTTTTTGGTTGTTGTTAGCAACAGAAATTGAAATGGGAGGAAAATAAGAGTAACTGGGTTTTCCCAGGTCTTTTGCATATTATTGTTAGCAAACGTGGTTCTGCGTAACCATCTTAAATGGTAATAGTCTGTCCCACAGTGGTTTTCTTCATAGAAGTCATTTTTTCTCTTTCTCCTGCCTGGGGATTTATGATTTAACAGGCAGTAATAGGCAAGATAAAGCCATTCATCATGCAGGCTTAATGTGGGAAAGTAAATTTAACTTGGTGAGCTTGATATATAAATATTGGCCTTTTGGGGAACACACAGAGTGTGTTTACTTGAGTGTACAATCCAGGCTACATACTATGTCCAACAAATTTCTCAGGTCTGAGGCTTAAGAAAGTGTCTCTTTATGTGATAGAGACCAGTGAGGATATGGCTGTGGGGGGATGGGGAGGAAGAAGCTACGTGTTCCCCAGCCCTGCTCTCCTTTCCACAGAATTTTAATAAAAGTACATTTTCCTGAGTATTTACATCTGTACTTACATTTAAAGGACAATGGAAATGAACATCTTGTCACCTGGATATTTGAGGGTGCATCTGTTCTTGGTGGATTTATTCTCAGAGATGTATGGAATGTCCCTGACCATGGCAGGGCAAATGAAAAATCACATTTTATGATTTTAACACTACGTCACAACATCATTCATAAGCCACCAACAACATTATGTTTCAAATAGGCTTTGGGCAGTAAACGTGGGGACCATCACCAGAGAGGGGTGATGGAGGCTGGGTTTCCACCAGTCAGTGTAGAGAAATACTGTCGGGCTGATCAGTCAAACGACTTCACATTTATTCTCTCTTGGCCAGTGAGTCTAGCATTCTCTAGATAAAGCTGAGACGCAGACTCGGAAATGTGGAAATGCAGGCACATACCTCCAGGTGAAGGTTTCACCAGAAGAGCTGTGCCTGCAGCTTTCAGTTGGATCTGGCCCTTTCATAGGATTGAAAGTATCTTGGGATATTTGTCATTTTATTTTAAAATATTTAAATTAAGCTGGGAGGCTGTGTACATGAATAATGCAACACTCATTAGAATGGGTGAGTTAAGTCAAGCCACCATCAACAGCCCAGGGTTTTGCCAATGCCGAAACAGAAGCCATCTCAGCTAGTACAGCTTCAGTAGCATGCAAATAATGTTCAGAAGCCAGGTCATCAAGGAAGGCTATGAAATATCTTTCCATAGCCTTTTCACAGGCATATGAACTATGATTCTTTCTCAGTATCTTTAAAACGGGCATGTATATCCAGGTAATAGAGATAATTCAGCTTAGCTCAACACACAGTGTAGAGTGCCTACAACATGGTAGCATCTGGGTGCTGAAGACGGTCCGCCTGCAGTGCAGGAGACCTGGGTTCCATCCCTGGGTCGTGAAGATCCCCTGGAGAAGGAAATGGCAACCCACGCCAGTATTCTTGCCTGGAAAACCCCATGGGTGGAGCCTGGTAGGCTACAGTCCATGGCGTCACAGAGAGTCGGACACGACTGAGCAACTTCACTTTACTTTACCATGGTCCCTGTCCTTAACAAGCTTATAATCTTCTGGTTTAGGGTATCAGGCTCACATAAACGTAAAGATATGGATTCAGATTAATGATTTTCAATTTGCCCAACTGCTTCAACTGTATATAAACATATACTGATAAGGAAGTGATGTACACAATTGTGGTAGGAACCTGCCTTTGAGAAGCTCAGAAGTGAACTTGGATTACAACAGAACAGAAAAACAACAGGACAAGACAGTCTGGGTGCTGAGAACACAGTTTTAGTTCAGCCAAGGTGGTCCCTAAGCTGATCAGGGAAAGCTTCAGAGAAAGGGTAGGACTTGTGGGTGTACTGGATTTGGGAGGACAGAAACATTTCAGGAGGTCAGAATCAGTGGTAAAAAAATCACAGCAAAGACAGCTGCAAATTTTCTAGAGATTGAAGTGGGGCAGGAAAAGCGAGGAGACAGATGCTATGGCTCAGTTAATGGGACAAAGGACTTGAATGTTAAGGCCAAAAATATGTATGGTGACCTTAGAGTAACTCAGCATCAGGGGGCAGGGAAAGAGTCAAGAATCAGCATTGCATAGCCTTTCAACGAATCTCTGATGCATACGTCAGGCCATTCACGGTTGTGACAGGTGACCTCATCTCTGCTGAGAGACGATGCTGAACGGCAGGTAGTTACTCTGAGAAATGCACCCAGAAACAAAATACCCTGTACACCAGGAGGAAAGCCTTCGGTACCTAGGGGATCCAGTCATGCATTCACTATTCTGTGCAGGAAAATAAAATCCCGGCTTGTCTTGAAAACAGAGTTTGAGTGTGCAACTCACTCACTGTAAACTGACTTGTCACCCCAAGAAGATTAGTTCTTTCCATCAATTTTAAGTACATTAGAGCTTTCGAGCAGCAAAACACATCCCCTGTTATCAAGGACATTATTAGTCAAGTGTGTCAAGCCCTGAAATGTCAAAAATGATTCGAACATTCTCTTAGACTGTTCAAAGTCCTGGAAGTCACACAAGTACCACTTTGTTTACTGAGAATGGTAAAGAACAGTGGGGAAAAAAACAAACTAAAGAGGTGAACATATAAATTACAACGATATGTGTTTATTTCACTTAGGGCTTGAAGGCATTGCCCCAGGTGATAACATGAGTGCCTACACACTAAGCTTTGATATAATTTTGATAATACCAGAATAAGACTCGGGGGTCTCTGAATGTCTAGTTGAATGGGTTAAAAAAGACACACAATTCAGGAAAATCACCTGGCTTCAAAATATATGGTTCTTATAATTGTTCCCATACAGATAATGATATAGAAAATAACATGTTCAAGTTACATTTAGAAGAGCAATTTTCATTCCCGGCTTCTTAGTTGAAAATCTAATTGTGTTTAAAAGCCTGAGAAAGTGTTCTCTGACCCCAATTGTTCAGTCTTTTAAAATATCCTTCTATAAATAAGGCTAATAGCTTCATTTTCTTCACAATAATGGGATTAACTATTTCTGGGCATAACGACAGGTCAAAAACCAATGTCTATTATTTGCCAGATGAAAACTGCTTTCGGCTTTTTCTTTTAATGTGCTGGATATAACACAACATTATTTGAGATAGTTATTGACCTTTGTCAGAATACTATCCGCACCAACCTGTCCTGAAACTAACAGGAGGATGAGATGCAGCTCCTGCAAATTCAGGGAGTTGGAGGACTGGGGCAGCGAGCATAGCCTTGACCATGGGTGCTGCCGGTGGTGGCAGCCGCTTATCAGAAGACGCTTTATGACGTCAGCATATCCGCTCACCGCTTCTGTGTCCTTCTCTAATATCGTCCGTTCCTTCAAGGAAAGGGCCCCACAGTACAGTTAGCTACTGCTAGCCATTGGCGAGACATGAACTGTTTGCTACTGTTAAGACTGATGAACCCATTTGCAAGACGGGAATAGAGACACAGAAAATGGACTTAGGAACACAGCGGGGGAAGGAGAGGGGGGAAGGACAAGCTGCGAGAGAAGCACTGAGGTGCTAACATGCACACTCCCATCTGTGAAACAGGCAGGGGAAGTTGCTGTGGTGCAGGGAGCTCAGCCCGCTGCTCTCTCTCTGTGATGACCTACAGGGCTGAGACGAGGGGTAGGGTGGGAGGCCCCAGAGGGAGGGACACATGTATACACACAGCTGACTCACTCATCAGCAGAGACTGTTAATAACACGACACTGTAAAGCAAGTATACTCCAGTTAAACAAATAAATGCAATGCCAAAATGTTTTCATAAATGGGTTTTCTATTAAAATAACATTGGCAAAGATAAAATTATAGGAATCATTAATAGATAATTTCAGTCATTCTAAACTTCACTGAAAGTTCTTCTTAGAAAGCACTCTCATCATCAAGTTGAGAGGAAGTTTATGCTGTTTCCTTCATTTTACCTAGAAGACCCACCCAACTTCCAAGAAATTGTGGGGCTAGCATTCTGAGCTACGGAAAAGACTTTCTGGCCAGCACCGTATTTTTGTTTGCCTGTCGATCCTCTCTCTGTGCCTTCTTTCTCCACCCAACATTGTCAGTAACTCACCCCACAGCTGGCTCAGAAGGAATTACCTGGCTCTTCACCATTACCCTGCCCTTCCTTCCCTTGTCCCCCTAGGGTCCTCCCTACACCATAATAAGCCACTGAGAGAATTCATTTCATTTTTACTAAAACCCTGTGAAGCCTTTCGGTACCTCCTTATGGGTGCCAGTCTATTAAACCATCTTTACTTTGCTGGAACTAACAGAGGGTGGGTATCTACATTACTTAATCCAATAAAATCAAATGCCAACACCAAGCTCATAACCTATCTGAACTACGGTCATTTACACACAACATGTGACTTACTGGGGACATCACAGGTAGCAGTTCCTCCCAGGACTTTAGTCCATTTCCTATTTCATCTCCATGCCTCTCTAGGAAGCTGGTGGTTCAGTGAGTCAACATGAACTCGGAGACTCCTCTTCTACACAATGTGTGCATGAGATTAACAAGATTTGGAGATACAAGTGCTAATTGCACATCATCAAATCACATTACATACAGATTACTAAGCAAGTACAGTATGTTTCTCAGTTAATTGGAAGCATAAAATAGAAGTGTTGCTTTGCTTTTCATCATCAATCCTTCCCTATTAGAGAGATGATAAAAGTCAGAAAATCCTAAGTTGTTAGATCTAGAGATCACTCCTGGATCATTAGCCTTCAGTCACCTTTGAACCAAACCTACACCCTATACAGGCCCCTCCCACATCCTAACATGTACAGAGGATGAGGGAAGACCCCTGAGTGCAGTCCATCCGCTCTGCTTGGCAGAGCACAGGCGCATGGCTGGTCTGAGAGGCAGTCTGCTCTTCTGGTTCTCTCTCTCTCTCTGTCCTCCACTCCCTTTCCTTTCACCCCCTCCTCTTCCTCTGCTTCCAGACCAGTTCCATTTGCCTCAAGCCATGTTTCATTTCCTCCTGGTTTCCTGTCTTCTTGCCCGTTTCTTGCACCTGCTCTCAAGACCACATTTTCCCATTTGGAAACGAGTTTCCCTGTACTTAGCCCTTTCCGCTCCACCCTTAGCCTTCCGGAAAAACTGTGTATCATTCATGGTTTACTTCTTATATAACCCTGAGATGTCTTTCTGCTCTAACTTATTAAATAGAAAGAGCAATTATTTCTCACTTTCGCTTTTTCTAATGAGAAAAGACTGATTTCCTGGGACAAGATCTCTAGAGAGACTATTGCTTCAGGACAACAAGAAAATTTCTTTTGACAGTGTTTTTGATTTATTCCCCTCTCCCCACTACCACTTTTCAATATTTCCCTCACAGCTAACACAAAATGGCAATACTTCAACTGATGCTATTCACATTTATGGAAAAAGTGAAACTGAAAGTGGCTTATTCAGTTGTGCCCCACTCTTTGTGATCCCATGAACCATACAGTCCATGGAATTCTCCAGGCCAGAATACTGGAGAGGGTGGCCCTTCCCTTCTCCAGGGGATCTTCCCAACCCAGGGATCGAACTCAAGACTCCCACATTGCAGACATGATTCTTTACCAGCTGAGCTACACCTGGGAAGCCCCATTCACATTTCTAAGGACTTCTAATCTTAATATGGCTGACTATTTTTTATCTTTATTTCTTTGCTAAAGTATAGTTGATTTACACTATTATACCAGTTTCAGTTCATATGTTACCAAGTCCAAGCTCAATTTGCTTGCTGCATAAAAGGTCGATAAATCTAAGAGATGAGGTGTAGAGGCAAGGAATATAACTCTATTTGGGACCTGGCTGACAGGGAAGACGGCAGGCTAATGTCTTAAAATAACCATTTTATCAGGGTCTGGATGCCAGTTTCTTTTAGAGAACAAGACGGGGGTGATGAGGAACTAAAGTAAAAAGGCCATTAATCTCCTAAAATGGCCAACTTTGGGGAAAGTGAAAGTCACTCAGTCGTGTCCAACTCTTTGCGATCTTCCCAACCCAGGGATCAAACCCAGGTCTCACGCATTGCAGGCAGATTCTTTACCAGCTGAGCCACAGGGAAGCCCAAGAATACTGGAGTAGGTAGCCTATCCCTTTTTCAGCAGATCTTCCTGACCCAGGAATTGAACCAGGGTCTCCTGCAATGCAGGCAGATTCTTTACGTAAAACTGAGCTGCGAGGGAAGCCCAACCTTGGAGAGGGGACTAGTTAATTTCTTCCTTCCAGTAACTAATTCGCAGGTGGACTGGGTTCTGAACAAAGGAGTTTTTGTTTAACACTCAGGCAGAGGGGCAGGGTTCCCCCAAGGCAGGCCATTATGTATATTTCTTTACGTAAAACTGAGCTGCGAGGGAAGCCCAACCTTGGAGAGGGGACTAGTTAATTTCTTCCTTCCAGTAACTAATTCGCAGGTGGACTGGGTTCTGAACAAAGGAGTTTTTGTTTAACACTCAGGCAGAGGGGCAGGGTTCCCCCAAGGCAGGCCATTATGTATAAACAGTATCTTTTTAGTAAACAAAGGCAACTGGAAGTAAAGGTGAAAAAAAAAAAGAAATAGATCCAACATGGAGTCACAATTGGGTTTTCCCAAAACACAAAGAGATTCAGTATCTTTACACATTATTCTCTATAAATTATTACAAAATCCTAAAAGATGACACTGTGAAAGTGCTGAATCAATATGCCAACAAATTTGGAAAACTCAGCAGTGGCCACGGGACTGGAAAAGGTCATAGAAGACTCTTGAGAGCCCCTTGGACTGCAAGGAGATCCAACTAGTCCATTCTGAAGGAAATCAGTCCTGAGTATTCATTGGAAGGACTGATGCTGCACCTGAAACTCCAATACTTTGGCCAGCTGATGCAAAGAACTGACTCATTTGGAAAAAACCCTGATCCTGGGGACAACCGAAGGTGGGAAGGGAAGGGGACGACAGTTGTGAGATGGTTACATGGCATAACTGACTCAATGGACATGAATTTGAGTAAACTCTGGGAGTTGGTGGAGTTGATGGACAGGTAGGCCTCTCATGCTGCAGTCCATGGGGTCGCAAAGAGTCAAACATGACTGAACAACTGAACTGGACTGACCTGAGGGCTGTAATTCCCTGAGCTGCATAATATATCCTTGTAGCTTATTTTGGCATAACTGACTCAATGGACATGAATTTGAGTAAACTCTGGGAGTTGGTGGAGTTGATGGACAGGTAGGCCTCTCATGCTGCAGTCCATGGGGTCGCAAAGAGTCAAACATGACTGAACAACTGAACTGGACTGACCTGAGGGCTGTAATTCCCTGAGCTGCATAATATATCCTTGTAGCTTATTTACTTTATACATAACAGTGAAGTGAAGTGAAGTCGCTCAGTCGTGTCCAACTCTTTGCAACCCTGTGGACTGAAGCCTACCAGGCTCCTCCGTCCATGGGATTTTCCAGGCAAGAGTACTGGAGTGGGTTGCCATTTCCTTCTCCAATACATAACAGTGTATATCTCTTAATCCCAGAGCACTAATTTGCCCCCCAACCACCCCAGTTGCCACTAGTGTGGTTGACTGCTCTTAGAACCAGTGGTTGCCTCATCTACCTGATGACCCAGCCAGCTCATGGGCTCACTCATCATTATTAACTCAGAAACTGCCCAAGGTATCCTGCCTAAGATATGATGAGATTGATCAGCATTTCCTTCAGCCCCTATACATGATCAGTACTTACCAAAAGCTATTGACTGACTGAAAGTGACGAAAAGCACTCTGATTAAACTATTCATATTGTTGGGGTTCAGTCACTAAGTCATGTCCAACTCTTTGTGACCCCACAGACTGCACTGTCCTTCACTATCTCCCTCCAAATTTGCTCAGATTCAGGGCTGTTGAGTCTGTGATGCTATCTAACTATCTCATCTTGTCACCCCCTTCTCCTCTTGGTGCTCAATCTTTCCCAGCATCAGAGTCTTTTCCAGTGAATCAGCTCTTCACATCAGGTGGCCAAAGTATTAGAGCTTTACTTTCAGCAGCAGTCCTTCCAATGAATATTCAGGATTGACTTCCTTTAGGATTGACTGGTTGGATCTCCTTGCTGTCCAAACTCTCAAGAGTCTTCTCCAACACCACAATTCGAAAGCATCTATTCTTCGGCACTCAGTCTTCTTCACGGTCCAAATCTCACATCCATACGTGACTATTGGAGACACCATAGCACTGACTGACTATACAGACTTTTCTTGGCAAAGTAACATCTCTGCTTTTTAATAAGCTGTCTAGGTTTGTCACAGCTTTCCTTCCAAGGAGCAAATGTCTTAGATTCAAGGGATTAGATCTGGTAGACAGACTGCCTGAAGAACTCATAGTAATATGTGAATTAATGTTAACTCATTATTTTAACAACTGCTGTATAAGTTGAAAAGATCAAACTTGCTAAACTCAAATTTCAACATTTTTGAGACACAGGGTCCTATGAATTGGTGAGCCAGATCTGTCAAAAACGAATTTCCAAGACAGCTGTATTCCTGGTTTCAGTCTTTATGAATCCCCAGAATTCTAAAAAGCTTTCCTTTCTTCCCAGGGCTCCAGCAGCAGGTAAGACACATACACAGATTCTGATGATCAGTTTGGGAGAAGGGATTGCCACCTGTACCTTGGTCCATGTATGTGTAACAATAACATTGTGAAACTGCTCCCTCAAACATCCATCAACCTTCCATCATCCAGGTGTGACTGTTATTTTGCTGAAGGATCACAAAGAGAGCACCTGTTTTATGTTTTGCTGCCTCAACAGTTTGAGAGATACACCCAGATTCAGCTTTTGGTTTCAGAGGGAGAGGGAGCAGATAGGAAAGTGACCAAGACTTATGAGAATGTCTCTTAGGGCCAGCCACTCTGCTGTACATTCTATGCACATCTTGAAAGATACAATCTGGCCTATTTTTTGGTAATTCATTAATTCACTCATTCATTCACTGCATGTTTATGGATTATCTATGCTACATCAGGCTCTGTGCCTGGCACTGTAGATAAAAGGATAAATAAGACAGAAGAGGGAGGAAGGGCATATGTTAGTACCACACATGTTAGGACAGAGTTAGCCTCACTTTTCAGATAAAGAAACAAGGCTCCCAGAGCTTAAATAATTTGTCCAAATCGCACAAATTTCAAGTCATCATAAGCCTCAGAGGCAGAATTCAAATCACGTAGGCCTCAACCCTTTTATGATACCACTCACCTTCCCCTTCATTGAGCAATGTCTACTCGAAATATGGTCCCCAGACAAGCATCGCCAGCATGACTCTTGGGCCTTTCCCCACTAGGCCTATTGAACCAGAAACTGCGCTTTGCTTTTTACTCAACTATAGCTGATTTACATTATGTTAGTTTCAAGTGGTACAGCAAAGTGATTTGGTTATACGTGTATATGTATTTAGGCTTCCCTGCTGGCTCAGACAGTAAAGAATCTGCCTGCAATGCAGGAGACCCAGTTTCAATCCCAGGGTTGGGAAGATCCCCTGGAGAAGGAGACAGCAACCCACTCCAGTATTCTTGCCTGGGAAATTCCATGGACAGAGGAGCCTGGCAGGCTACAGTCTATGGGATCGCAAAGAGTCAGACACAACCGAGCGACTAACTCTTTCTTTCAGTTTCCATATAGGTATATATATATATGTGCTCTTTTTATATTCTTTTCCATTATAGGTTATTACAAGATATTGAATATAGTTCCCTGTGCTATATAGTAGGTCCTAGCTCATTATCTGCTTTATATATAGAAGTGTGCATCTGTAATATCAGATTCCTAATTTATTCCTCCCCATTTTCCTCTTGCTAACTGTAAGTTTGTCTTCTATGTCTGTGAGTCTGTTTCTGTTTTGTAAGTAAGTTCATTTGTACCATTTTTTAGATTCCACATATAAGTGGTAGAAGACTGCATTCTGAATAATCCTCAAGTGATTTGTGTATACATGAAAATCTGCACAGATCTAGGTCAAGAAACCCTATGGTAAGGTAAGGTAAGGAAGACAAAGAATTACAGCATTTTGTTAAAAATGTAGTAAAGTTGCTGTAATTTCACTAATGTGGTCTGTCCTTTGAGATAACAGATGGAGGCTAAGCCTTCAAGTTGATAACCTAACTTGGCAAACAGCTTATGCACTCAGACTTGAAGAAAAGCACAAGACACAAAATCAAAAGTTGCCCTGAGACCCTCCGAACACATACCAGCTCCTGGAAAGCTTTGACTGGAATATGCCAGTTTGCTAAGTCTTCAGGATACACCAGACTTAGACCACTTCTGTCATCATTCAGAAAACCCTCTTAATTAGAAAGACCTTATATTGCCTCCAAGTTACCAAGCTAACCTATATTTCCTTCAAGACATGAGTTAACTACTAGTTCCTCAGGCATCCACTTATCGAATTATGGAAAGTCCCTTGCAACTGAGAAAGGTCACTCACAGGAAGGCTTTTAAAAGATGTCACTCACTTGCAAAACTTCTCTGCAGGAACTTTTCCTACCTGCTGGCCAAAACCCTCTCTCCATCCCGCTCCTTTGGACCTGACCCGCTTCTTCCCGTTAGTCTTGGGTTCTCCGCTTTGATTGTGATGATGTCTTCTGAGCTGAGTGACTGAGACGAGGCCCAGCACGTGGCCTTCTCCCACCACTCTGGAATGCCCCACTGCCTTTCCGTAACCACTTAAGACTTCCCATCTGGAAACAGCTAACCAACACACCAGTAAGGAAGCCGTCTGAACACTGTATGAATCTTGGTCCTCAGACACGGCTTCCTCCAGGGTCAGAAGTCATCCATAAACTCTACATCATCAAGTCTAATGACGGCTTTTGGCAGTTACAGTAGTTTAAGGCATTCTTCACATGCAATTCCCTCCTCAGAACTTCTGGGGCACTTTCTAGAATAAGAATGAGTCACTTTGGGGGAACCTGAAAACAGACTGCAAAACTACTTCACTGTACGTTCAAGAGCTACAAAGTCAAAAGGTACAAACCACGGGCACAGCTGAGCATAAGAGGAAGGAGAGGAGATGCGTAGGCAGGAAGGCGTGAGACTCAAACATCCTCCCTGAAGCACACAGCACCTGTGGCCAGGATCTGGGGCTTTGAGAGGCCAGCACCTGGCCATCTCTTCCTTGATGCCACCAAGGACACAGGAGGCCTGCTGATGTCCCTCAGTGATGACATCTGTTTGGTCCTGTAACTTTGCCCCTGACCCCCTCTTCCCACTCCACGTATATAACCCCTTGTTTAATGATTAGGACATTCATTAACCCCTACAGATTGAAGGATTCTTGAACACAGGAGGAGACGGTGGGAGCATGATGAGAAAATTTGCACATCTAACCAAGTAGGATCAGATGGAACCAGCTCAAGATTTCCTCTTCCATCGGGACCATGTTGTAATTCACATGCCGTTTTCTTTTCCCAGACTGGTCATTCTTGAATATCTTTATTGGCCATTGTTGTTGTCATTGTTGTTCAGTCACTAAGTTGTGCCCGACTCTTTGCAACCCCATGGACTGCAGCTCACCACGCTCCTTGGTCCTCCACCATCTCTTGGCATTTCCTCAAATTCATATCCATTGAGTCGGTGACGCTATCTAACCATCTTATCCTCTTTTGCCCTCTTCTCTTTTTGCCCTCAATCTTTCCCTGCTGCATCAGGATCTTTTCCAGTAAGTTCGCTGTTCACATCAGGTGGCCAAAGTATTGGAGCTTTGGCCATTAACCTTTCTGAAAACATTCTCTCTCACTCAAGAATCTACATGAACTCAACGATCACTCCTCTCCCATTAAGGACTTCCCTGGTGGCTCAGACAGTAAAGTGTCTGCCTACAGTGCGGGAGACCCAGGTTCGATCCCTGGGTTGGGAAGATCCCCTGGAGAAGGAAATGGCAACCCACTCTAGTGCTCTTGCCTGGGAAATCCCATGGACGGGGGATCCTGGCAGGCTACAGTCAATGGGGTCGCAAAGAGTCAGACACGACTGAGGGACTTCACTTTTCCCTTTTTTTCTCTCCCACGAAAGGCCCCTTCCGCAGCACAGGCCACTCATACATCGTTTCCCATCCTACACGGCTCCTCCCAAAGCTCCCACTCATGGCCTTCGGTTATCTGCTTGCCCCTCAGAGGCTCTTTCTCCTACAGCCTCCCCTTTGTCAATAGAGTATGACTTCTCCCAATTCTTCAGTTTTGGATCTTTCATTCCAAAACTCCCCTCCTTTGCGTTGTTGTGTGTTTCAACAGTGGTTCTTGACTGATTTAAAGGTGACATTTGAACAATTCGGGATGTAGGTCAAAAGAACCAAGCAAGTACGTGGATAAACAAACATGAATCCTACACTGAACACACACTTTAGGAACAGACCTCAGTTGCGTAACAACCACATGCAAAATTCCAACAGACTGAGCCTTCAGTGGTAAGATAGATTGGAAAACTGGAGTAATTCAGAGTAATTTAGTAAAAGCAATAAATAAATTCCAGCAACAGGGGGAGCATTAAAAAAAAAAAAAAAAAAAGGCATCCAGTCTGCATTGATCAAATCGATGAGAAAACTGCTCAGTTTTCCATTTCACATTTCCTGATAAACCCAGTGCAAGACAAGCAGATGACTGAGCAATTTCATAAAGCAACTAGAATATATACATTATACTCGGGTCTTAATGCAAGGTATGTGTGCACAAATGCCTTGTGTGAACTACCATGGAGAAATGAATCTGTGTTCACATAACAACCTCCGCCAACAGTGGATCTGTAGGTAATATTTCAAAGAATACGAAATGATCAACTCTACCTGTCTCCCTTAGAGGCTGAAAGCTGGATTAGGCTCTCCTTGGGGACTTTCTAGGTACAGTAGATAGTACAGAATTTTCTAAAGGCAGCCTTATATCTCTTTCAGGCAATATAACTAAATTTTCCCAAATCAAAACAGACATTTGGAGACCATGTAGATTATAGACACTCTAAACTTTGCAGGCTACAGCTTCTGCTGTGAGCACTCAGTCCAGCCACTGCAGCACAAAGGCAAGACACATGTCAAGGCACACCTGTGTGCCCCTGTAAGTGTGCTCAGTCCTGTCTAATTCTTTGTGACCCCGTGGACTGCAGCCCACCAGCCTCCACTGTCCGTGGGATTCTCCAGGCAAGAACACTGGAGTGAGCTGACATTTCCTGCTCCAGGAGCTCTTTCCCCACCCAGGGATCCAGCCTGCATCTCTTGCATCTTCTGCACTGGCAGGCAGATTCTTTACCACCAGCGCCACCTGGAGAGCCCAAATCTATGTGCCAGTAAAATATGATCACAGAAACTGGAGAAAGACCAGACTGGATCTCTTGGTCACAGTTTCTGGTTCAGATTCTAGGGTATAAAACAGACAGAGAGACAGTCAATCACTCATCACCCTACTCAGTGTATTCCTCATTACAACCCTTGTGATCATCATTCTCATTTTATAGACGAGGAAAGGCCAAAAAGACACTTACAAAGCCGTTTACAGTGTTTGGACTGGGACCTGATGATCTGTTCTCAAGTCTAATTTTCTTTCCTGGTGAACACACTTTATTTTCTATATGACATAAAATAAAGCATTCTAAATGAAGTATAAAAATAATTAAAAAAATTAAACATTGTATTAGTATTCAGTCCCAGAGTATAAGAAATGGCCAAAGAAAGTGGTGAGGGAAAACTAGATTTAAAGGACTATAATGAAAAGAGTGTAAATTAATTGTGCACATCAATAACAGGAGTTCACCGGAAAGAAAGAGACAGAGCTATCAGAAGGAATTCTCACCTGTCTACCATGAATTGCATTCATTTACCTCTTACTGGAGCTTCTTTTATTGTCTATACTTCATCATGAACTTGGCTTTTTTGAGTTTTAGAGTTCATAATTAGAACTCTCATGGTACAGATAATCTTATTTTCAAAACAGAAATAGACACAGACTAGAGAACACCAGGTGGGGGAAAGGGGTATGGGAAGGACTGGGAGGTTGAGATTGACATACATACATTACTGATACTATCATAAAAGAGATAACTAAGAGAGCCGAGTACACAGCACAGGGAACTCTACTCAGTGCTCTGTGGGGACCTAAATGGGCAGGAAATCCAGAAAAGAGAGGATGTATGTATACGTATAGCTGATTCACTTTGCTCTACATGTTGAGATTGACATATATACATTACTGATACTGTCATAAAAGAGATAACTAAGAGAGCCCAGTGCACAGCACAGGGAACTCTACTCAGTGCTCCGTGGGGACCTAAATGGGCAGGAAATCCAGAAAAGAGGGGATGTATGTATATGTATAGCTGATTCGCTTTGCTCTACAGTAGAAACTAACACATTTTAAAGCAACTGTTCTCCATTAAAAATTAATTCAAAAAACAGGGACTTTGCCGGTGGTCTAGTATTAAGACCTCACCTTCCAATGCAGGGAGTACAGTTTTGATTCTTGCGGGGAGCTAGGACTCCACATATCTCACGAACAAAAAACCAAAAAATAAAAATAGGAGCAACAGAAGCAAAATAACAAATTCAAGACTCTTGCAACCCCATGGACTATAGCCCGCCAGGCTCTTCTGTCCATGGGGATTCTCCAGGCAAGTTTATTGCAGTGAGTTGCCAAGCCCTCCTCCAGGGGATCTTTCCAACTCAGGAATCAAACCCACATCTCCCATACTGCAGGAGGATTCTTTGCCATCTGAGCCATCAGGGAAGCCCAACAAATTCAAGAAAAACATTTAAAAAAAACACACAAAAAACAAATACACAATAGAACAAAAATAAAGCCCATTATAAAAGCACGCTACATCTACTAAGCTAAACATCTTAAGTTTGAATGATGCTATAGACGTGTCAACACAGGTATTATCAGTACACAAGACGGAATCAAGATTACCGGGAGAAATATCAATAACCTCAGATATGCAGATGACACCACCCTTATGGCAGAAAGTGAAGAGGAACTAAAAAGCCTCTTGATGAAAGTGAAAGAGGAGAGTGAAAAAGTTGGCTAAAAGCTCAACATTCAGAAAACTAAGATCATGGCATCTGGTTCCATCACTTCATGGGAAATAGATGGGAAAACAGTGGAAATAGTGTCAGACTTTATTTTGGGGGCTCCAAAATCACTGCAGATGGTGACTGCAGCCATGAAATTAGAAGATGCTTACTCCTTGGAAGAAAAGTTATGACCAACCTAGATAGCATATTGAAAAGCAGAGACATTACTTTGCCAACAAATGTCCATCTAGTCAAGGCTATGGTTTTTCCAGTGGTCATGTATGGATGTGAGAGTTGGACTGTGAAGAAGGCTAAGCGCCGATGCTTTTGAACTGTGGTGTTGGAGAAGACTCTTGAGAGTCCCTTGGACTGCCAGGAGATCCAACCAGTCCATTCTGAAGATCAGCCCTGGGATTTCTTTGGAAGGAATGATGCTAAAGCTGAAACTCCAGTAGTTTGGCCACCTCATGCAAAGAGTTGACTCATTGGAAAAGACTCAGATGCTTGGAGGGGTTGGGGGCAGGAGGAAAAGGGGATGACAGAGGATGAGACGGCTGGATGGCATCACCAACTCGATGGACGTGAGTTTGAGTGAACTCCAAGAGTTGGTCATGGACAGGGAGGCCTGGCATGCTGTGATTCATGGGATCATGAAGAGTCAGATACGACTGAGCAACTGAACTGAACTGAAACCTTATTTTGAAAGTATGATGAAATATAGTGCCAAAACCATAAAAAAGAAGTATCAGAATAATAGATACACAATGTTAGTGTCACAAAGGGTCAGCTTCTTTTGAGCACCTGTTTCCCAAGTTTAGTCATTGACTTCACTCATGAGTCTACCTAAGCACATGGCAGGTGAAGAACAGCTCACAGAAGCAGATACAAACATTCATGATAATTTTAGTGATGCTGTTTTGTTGTTTGAGCACAGATATTTGAGTCAGTTCATTGATAAAACATAACAAGTTCAAGAGAATATTTTTCCTCAGTTCTCATACACATTTGTTTAAAAAATAATAATTCCTGTTAGACAAGACATGTGGATGTAAACAGAAATATTTTTTCTTGCCCTAAAGCATTTGACTCAAACCCCCTCAAATTTTCACTAGTTACTACTATTTATTCTAGTAGCACTTAGATTTAGCAAAATAGTGTTTCTTTTGAGATTGCTTTGTTCAAAGTGAATGGATTGGCGAAAAGCAAACACACTTCTTGAATTTTTAAGCCACACATTAGATTGATTAAAATTAAAATACAAATTGATCGTGTTTTCAAAGAGTACATTTACTGTGTTTGCCTTTCCCGTCTCTCTGAGCAACTGGATAGATACTGTTGGTTCACTGTGATGTGTCCGCCCCCCGACTTCCTGGGCACCGAGGAGCCCTCCCTCCAGACTCCTTGTAGCCGATCAAGGTGACCAGTTCTCACCAACAAAACATGAGCAGAAGGGAGACATGTCACCTCAAAGCCCCAGCATGGGCCCCTATCCTTGTCGCCCAGTCTTGGCAAATATGGAGGAAGTTTATGGAGATGGCAGAGCCGCAGACTAAGGTTGCTTGAATCACTGAGTTACCCAGGAGAAGAAAGCTTCCTGGAGAGACCCCTGGACCCTTGGTCCCCAGGGCCAGCTTCACCGGCACACCAAGGCTATCACAGAAAACCTCACACTGTGTGCTGGGCTTAATGTCCTGCTATTAATGTCCCAAAATTCTGAATAATTGTTCGAAAGGGGGGCGATGTTTTCATTTTGCACCAGGCCTCACAAGTCAATACCCAGTCCCATTCATGGAACAGACTTTGCATGTGGCGTGTGTGTGTGTGAGAGAGAGAGAGAGAAGCACTGAGATTTTGAAGCTGTTTTTGCATCATACCCGTGTCTATACTGACTAACCTAACCATGAAGCACTTCAAGCCTCTGTAAGTACAACCCTAAGCCAACGTTCCCTAAACGCCCCCCTCCTTCCTAGACAGATGCCTTCACTTATTGGAGACCATACGTCTTCTACATTTGAACCTTCAAGTTGTGAACTTTCAAAGATGAAACACGTGCTCACCTGTCCAGTCATGTAAGCACATTCACGCGTCTGGCGTACACTGTCACATGTGTGCATCCTCTCCAAGTGGCTGTGCTCCTGTGCACTCTGTTGTACAGAGAACAGCAGGACAGGGTCTGTATTTCTAGCCCAGGATGTCTGGAAGCAAGCGTAAACGCAATGGTGAGGTAGCTGGTACCACTGTACTTTTCAGTACTCACTGTACCGTAAGATTAAAATGTTTACTTTTTGTGTTTGTTTTTTATGTATTTTTTGCAAAAAGTGTTACAAACTTATCACAGTACAGTACCCTCTAGCCAACTGTGCTAGCTCGATACCAAAGCTAATTTGTTGGACTTATGAACAAACTGGACTTCGGCGTGTGCTCTCAGAACAGGACTCGCTCATGTGCAGGGGGCTTCCTGCACCTTGGTTTCATCTCCTCCACATACATGTCAGCCTTTCTAGTCTAACTTCCTACCTGGCAGAAACTGCAAAACCAAAAACTACGTTTCCCAGATGACTTTGCAGGCTAGATGGCCACTGCGGTGCAGACTTCGCCAAGAAGATGCACTCTGCAGACCTTTGGAATGAAGAAAGCAACACAAGGCCACTGATGCTCTTGAGGAGATGGGCATTCCCAGCTTGGTGTTGGGGTTGTCTCCTGTGGCAATGATGGCAGAGGTCTTGGCTGATGTCATGAGTAAGGCTATGGATGGGTTCCCACCCCTTCCAGCTCTCACACTTGGCTATGGGGCATCCGAATGGGGTTCCCAGGCTTTCCTAAGACCTTGTCAGCTACCTAACACCCTCAATAAATCTTTTTTTTTCGTTAGAGTAAACTCTTCTGTCTGAACAACAATGTAACTTAGAGTATAAGGTCTTTGAGGACAAGAACTGAGTCATCGCTTCTCAAAATCACCTTCCTTTTCTGCCTCCCAGGACCAGCTGAGCGGTTTGATATTTCAGGAAGAAAGGCAGACAAGTAGACAAGCAGGAAGGATTGAAGGAAGAGAAACATTCTTTTGGAACATTTATAGAACTGGAATGCAACTCTGTTTATAAATGACCCTCTTAGTTTAAATAGATTATCAATGTAATATATTGCTCTGATACCTAGCACTTCAAACAACCTTGCAGTGACAGAAAAACTAAGCATCTCAAAAACCCTGTGGGTGGATCTTTCTATTTGCTCTGGTGTAAAAGTAAAGGTGAGCATCTGTTCCATTTGAGTTTCTGTCAAGTATCTATTTGACAAACTCTTTGCTGCCATTCTGTTTCCCAGATAGTGAAATTCTTAAAAAACAAAAGTTATATCAATGCAAAAAACTCTGTGATTTTCCAAGACTTGCAAGCCAGGTTTCTAACAGGCACAGGTGTAGGGTGTGGCCTGTCGAGAGGTGGCCTCCACCCTAGGGGCCTCCCTTTATCCAGGTTCCTAAGACCTTTGCTCACAGTCCTCAAGGTAGCTCTTTCTGTGGGAGCAATACCTTGGACTGCCCCACATTTTTCTAAAGATCCGAAGTCAACATATTCAGCAAATAAGAGTCAGGGCCACCCAAGCAAATGCACTCTCTGCTCCTCCGTACACGCTCCTCAGCATGGAATCCAGCACTACTTCATCCAGTCTCAGCTGCTTATTTGTCATCATACAGTCACTGCAAACTAGGTCAAGACACATTTGGCACTTTCCTGTTTCCCCCGTACTCTATGCCAGCCATGAAAGCTGAGACTTATTGGAGCTGGAGGAGAGGAGAGGAGAGAAAACAAGCAGAGGGGAAGAAGAAATGCAATCTATTCCCCAGCAAGCCCCTTCATAAATCTTCATCTTCTTTCCAGCAAGAGCCAGGAAAATCACAGCTTCACGAAGACAGGGATGCTCATTAGCCAGTTCAAAATCTATGAAAAATAACAGTAGAAAAATCATTCACGACTGATTTATGGTGAAATGGAAAGAAGTGGAAGTGTTGGACCAATTGCCTGCTTTGTAAATATCCTTCAATCTCAAGCTCACTCTAGAGCTTGGCTCCAATCTGCTTCTATAATTAGAGCACCAAAATGTGAGGCATTAATACCTCCAAGAGATCATTAATCACCCCAGCTTGCTCATGATGAAGGCCAGCCACAGGCCAGAGGGAGGGCTGAGCAAACAAAATAGACATTGATCTCTATTTGAAGACCCTAGCAAGACCGTTTACTCCATGTGTGTTTGCTGGCGTTTATCACACCGGAATTGCTACACATTCCATCAATAACAACGCGGTTTCAATTCAGACTGAAACAGAGAAATGATGCAAGTTTCCTGGTAATAAGCAAACTAAGATCCATTTGAGGTGCTCACATTTGGGTTGCACTTGGTCCCTAGTAGGTGAATAAATAGCAATGTCATCATCTCTCATTAACTCAGTACTGAGACAATAATCGATAAATTGATGAATATCAAATAAAAGAGTCCATAGTCTTCTGGAATCCTTCATGAATCAACGTCTTTTCTCAGAGCAGTAAAACCTCTTTAATAGGAATAGTGTAGACAGCACACCTTCTGAATAATGGGAAAAGTGGTCATTGTTGCTGTTGTTGAGTCACTAAGTCATGTCTGACTCTTTGTGAACCCATGGACTACAGCACGCCAGGCTTCTCTGTCTTACACTGTCTCCCAGACTCTCCTCAAATTCATCTCTACTGAGTCAGTGATGCTATCTATGTCATCCTCTGCTGCCCTCTTCTCCACCTGCCCTCAATCTTTCCCAGCATCAGGGTCTTTTCCAATGAGCCAGCTCTTTGTATCTGGTGGCCAAAGTACTGGAGTTTCAGCATCAGCACCTGTACTTCCAATGAATATTCAGGACTGATTTCCTTTACAACTGACTGGTTTGATCTCCTTGCAGTTCAAGGGACTCTCAAGAGTCTTCAACACCACAGTTCAAAGCAGCAGTTTTGGCAATAGTCTTCTTTATGGTCCAACTCCTACATCCATCAGTTTAGTTCAGTTCAGTCGCACAGTCATGTCTGACTCTTTGCAACCCCATGAATCACAGCATGCCAGGCCTTCCTGTCCATCAACAAAACCCAGAGTTCATGCAGATTCATGTCTCCCGAGACAGTAATGCCATCCAGACATCTCATCCTCTGTCGTCCCCTTCTCCTCCTGCCCCAATCCCTCCCAGCATCACAGTCTTCTCCAATGAGTCAACTCTTTGCACGAGGTGGCCAAAGTACTGGAGTTTCAGCTTTAGCATCATTCCTTCCAAAGAAATCCCAGGGCTGATCTCCTTCCGAATGGACTGGTTGGATCTCCTTGCAGTCCAAGGGACTCTCAAGAGTCTTCTTCAACACCACAACTCAAACATCAATTCTTTGGCACTCAGCCTTCTTCACAGTCCAACTCTCACATCCATACATGACCACTGGAAAAGCCATAGCCTTGACTAGATGGACCTTAGTCGGCAAAGTAATGTCTCTGCTTCTGAATATACTATCTAGGTTGGTCATAACTTTTCTTCCAAGGAGTAAGCGTCTTTTAATTTCATGGCTGCAATCACCATCTGCAGTGATTTTGGAGCCTCCAAAAATAAAGTCTGACACTGTTTCCACTGTTTCCCCATCTATTTCCCATGAAGTCATGGGACCGGATGCCATGATCTTCATTTTCTGAATGTTGAGCTTTAATCCAGCTTTTCCACCCTGCTCTTACATCTATACATGACTATGAAAAAACCTTAGTTTTAACTATACAGACTTTTGTCAGCAAAGTGATGTCTTTGGTTTTTAACATGCTATCTAGGTTTGCCATAGCTTTCCTTCCAAAGAGTCTTGTAATTTCATAGCTGCAGGCACCGTCTGCACTGATTTTAGAGCCCAAGGAAATAAAATCTGTCACTGCTTCTACATTTTACCCTTCTGCTTGCCATGCGGCGATAGGACCGGATGCCATAATCTTAGTCTTTTGAATGTTGAGTTTTAAGCCAGCTTTTTCACTTTCCTTTTTCATTTTCATCAACAAGCTCTTTAGTTCCTCTTCACTTTCTGAAATTAGGGTGGTATCATCCACATATCTGAGATTGTTGGTATTTTTAACAGCAATCTTGCTTCCAGCCTGTGATTCATCGAGCCCAATATTTCACATGATGTATTCTGCATATAAGTTAAATAAACAGGATGACAATATACAGCTTGTCACACTCCTTTTCCAAGTTTGAACCAGGGAGCATTCTGTACATACTTAATTCCAACATTGCTTCTTCCAGGAATCTTTACCTGGTCTTAACATCTGGGAAAGGATCCTTCCTATGAAGACCCAAGACATTTGCATTTTCTTGACTTAAATATCTTCCTCCTCTCATCAGAGCTTCGATATCCTGTTTCCCGTTGCACCCCGAGCATTTACACCTAAAACACAGTATAAACTCATGAATAAGGAATGAATGAGTGAATCAGTGAGTCATGAGGGCTTGATTTGTTCCAGTCAGCAAGTGTTTACATTCTGGTCCATTTAGGAACCGAGTCAAAGCCATTCACATCACAATACCCAAAACCTATCAACAAGGTTACATTACACAGAAGAATCAAGGTAGAGATGGAATTAAGTTTGCTAATCAGCTGACCTTAAAATAGGGAATGCCAAAGAATGCTCAAACTACCACACAATTGCACTCATCTCACACGCTAATACAGTAATGCTCAAAATTCTCCAAGCCAGGCTTCAGCAATACATGAACCATGAACTTCCAGATGTTCAAACTGGTTTTAGAAAAGGCAGAAGAACCAGAGATCAAATTGCCAAGATCCAATGGACCATCAAAAAAGCAAGAGAGTTATAGAAAAACATTCTGCTTTATTGACTATGCCAAAGCCTTTGACTGTGAGGATCATAATAAACTGTGGAAAATTCTGAGAGCGATGGGAATACCAGACCACCTGACCTGCCTCTTGAGAAATCTGTATGCAGGTCAGGAAGCAATAGTAAGAACTGGACATGGAACAACAGACTAGTTCCAAATAGGAAAAGGAGGACATCAAGGCTGTATACTGTCACCTTGCTTATTTAACTTATATGCAGAGTACCTCATGAGAAATGCTGGGCTGGAAGAAGCACAAGCTGGAATCAAGACTGTCAGGAAAAATATCAATAACCTCAGATATGCAGATGACACCACTCTTATGGCAGAAAGTGAAGAGGAGCTAAAAGGCCTCTTGATGAAGGTGAAAGAGGAGAGTGAAAAAGTTGGCTTAAAGCTCAACATTCAGAAAACAAAGATCATGGCATCTGGTCCCATCACTTCATGGGAAATAGATGGGGAAACAGTGGAAACAGTGGCTGACTTTATTTTGGGAGGCTCCAAAATCATTGCAGATGGTGACTGCAGCCATGAAATTAGAAGAAGCTTACTCCTTGGAAGAAAAGTTATGACCAACCTAGATAGCATATTCAAAAGTAGAGACATTAGTTTGCCAACTAAGGTCCATCTAGTCAAGGCTATGGCTTGTCCAGTGGTCATGTACGGATGTGAGAGTTGGACTGTGAAGAAGGCCGAGTGCCGAAGAATTGATGCTTTTGAGCTGTGGTGTTGGAGAAGACTCTTGAGAGTCCCTTGGACTGCCAGGAGATCCAACCAGTCCATTCTGAAGATCAGCCCTGGGATTTCTTTGGAAAGAGTGATGCTAAAGCTGAAACTCCAGTACTTTGGCCGCCTTGAACTAAAGAGCCTCTTGATGAAGGTGAAAGAGGAGAGTGAAAAAGTTGGCTTAAAGCTCAACATTCAGAAAACAAAGATCATGGCATCTGGTCCCATCACTTCATGGGAAATAGATGGGGAAACAGTGGAAACAGTGGCTGACTTTATTTTGGGAGGCTCCAAAATCATTGCAGATGGTGACTGCAGCCATGAAATTAGAAGAAGCTTACTCCTTGGAAGAAAAGTTATGACCAACCTAGATAGCATATTCAAAAGTAGAGACATTAGTTTGCCAACTAAGGTCCATCTAGTCAAGGCTATGGCTTGTCCAGTGGTCATGTACGGATGTGAGAGTTGGACTGTGAAGAAGGCCGAGTGCCGAAGAATTGATGCTTTTGAGCTGTGGTGTTGGAGAAGACTCTTGAGAGTCCCTTGGACTGCCAGGAGATCCAACCAGTCCATTCTGAAGATCAGCCCTGGGATTTCTTTGGAAAGAGTGATGCTAAAGCTGAAACTCCAGTACTTTGGCCGCCTCATGCAAAGAGTTGACTCACTGGAAAAGACTGTGATGCTGGAAGGGGTTGGGGGCAGGAGGAAAAGGGGACGACCCAGGATGAGATGGCTGGATGGCATCACGGATTCGATGGATGTGAGTCTGAGTGAACTCCAGGAGATGGTGATGGACAGGGAGGCCTGGCGTCCTCTGATTCATGGAGTCGCAAAGAGTCGGACACGACTGAGTGACTGAATTGAACTAACTAAAATAGGAAATTAATCTTGAAATATCTGGATGCACCCAGTGTAATCACAGGGGTCCTTAAAGGGAAGAAGCGTTGGAGAGCCAGAGAGAGACGAGTCACAGAAGGAGGTTGCAGCAATCTAGTGTAAGGATGACAGGGCTCACAGATGCTGCTTAGAAAAGAAAGGAGGGGGCCATAACCCAGGGAGTGTGGGCGGCTCCAGGGGCTGGAAATGAAAGGAGGCACTTTTTTCTTCAGAGACTCCAGAAAGGAACACAGCCTTGCTCACTGATCTCTTGATTTCAGCCCCGTGACACCTGTGGCAAACTTTTAACCAACAAAAATATAATATTAATTTTTTTTTTAATTTTAAGTCAATAAATTTGTGGTAATCTGTTTTAGCAACAATAGAAAACAACTGACTTGGGTAGTTTAAAAAAAATATGAATGCCTGGATCCCACCTCCAAAAGATTCAGGTTTGGTTAATCTGGGATGCTGCTGAGACAGTAGGATTTTTAAGAGTGCAGCTGGTGAGATGTGAAGCAAACTTTAAGAAGCATTCAATTATCCAACAGTGTTTGGATATTCTCTCTCTTTGTATCTCTCTCTCTCTCTCTCTCTCTCTCTCTCTCTCTCTCTCACACACACACACACACACACACACACACACATATACACTTACCCAGGACAAAACATGAACCAATTTCCATGCTCAGCTTGAGAGAAAAAGTAGAACAAGCAAATTAATATTCCATTACAACACTCCAGGTAAATCAATAGGGAAAAAGCAAGAGTCTAGTTCATATAGGAGAGAGATATGAAGACAGGTGCTGAGACATTCAGTGGATTTTCTAATCTGCAGGTTAGTAAGTGAAGAGCCCATCCTGAGAACACTTAGTGGCCAGGATCTTAAAAATCGAAGTGGCTTCAAAGACAGAAATATAGATCAATGGAACAAAATAGAAAGCCCAGAGATAAATCCATGCACCTGTGGACACCTTATCTTTGACAAAGAAGGCAAAATTATACAATGAAAAAAAGACAATCTCTTTAGCAAGTGGTGCTGAGAAAACTGGTCAGTTCAGTTCAGTTCAGTTGCTCAGTTGTGTCCAACTCATTGCGACCCCATGAATCCCAACACGCCAGGCCTCCCTGTCCATTGCCAACTCCCAGAGTTCACTCAGACTCACGTCCATCGAGTCCATGATGCCATCCAGCCATCTCACCCTCTATCATCCCCTTCTCCTCCTGCCCTCAATCCCTCCCAGAACTTTTCCAGTGAGTCAACTCTTCACATGAGGTGGCCAAAGTACTGGAGTTTCAGCTTTAGCATCATTCCTTCCAAAGAAATCCCAGGGCTGATCTCCTTCAGAATGGACTGGTTGGATCTCCTTGCAGTCCAAGGGACTCTCAAGAGTCTTCTTCAACACCACAGTTCAAAAGCATCAATTCTTCGGCACTCAGCCTTCTTCACAGTCCAGCTCTCACATCCATACATGACCACAGGAAAAACCATAGCCTTGACTAGACAGACCTTTGTTGGCAAAGTAATGTCTCTGCTTTTCAATATGCTATCTAGGTTGGTCATAATTTTTCTTCCAAGGACAACCACCTGTAAAAGGATGAAACTAGAACACTTTCTAACATCATTCACAAAAATAAATTCTAAATGGATTAAATATCTAAATGTAAGACCAGAAACTTAAAACTCCTAGAGGAGAACATAGGCAAAACACTCTCTGACATAAATCACAGCAGGATCCTCTATGACCCACCTCCCAGAAAAACGGAAATAAAAGCAAAAATAAACAAATGGGATCTAATTAAACTTAAAACCTTTGCACAGCGAAGGAAACTATAAGCAAGATGAAAAGACAGCCTTCGGAATGGGAGAAAATAATAGCAAATGAAAGTGAAGTCAGTCGTGTCCGACTCTTTGCGACCCCATGGACTGCAGCCCACCAGGCTCCTCCATTCATAGGACTTTCCAGGCAAGAGGACTGGAGTGGGTTGCCACTGCCTTCTCTGAATAGCAAATGAAGCAACTGACAAAGAATTAATCTCAAAAATATACAAGCAGCTCATTCAAGTCAATTCCAGAAAAAATAAACGACCCAATCAAAAAATTGGCCAAAAAACTAAACAGACATTTCTCCAAAGAAGACATACGGATGGCTAACAAAAGCATGAAAAGATGCTCAACATCACTCATTATCAGAGAAATGCAAATCAAGACCACAATGGGGTACCATCTCACGCCAGTCAGAATGGCTGCAATCCAAAAATCTACAAACAATAAATGCTGGAGAGGGTGTGGAGAAAAGGGAACCCTCTTACACTGTTGGTGGGAATGCAAACTAATACAACCATAATGGAGAACAGTGTGGAGATGCCTTAAAAAACTGGAAATAGAGCTGCCTTATGACCCAGCAATCCCACTGCTGGGCATACACACTGAGGAAACCAGAATTGAAAGAGACACATGTACCTCAATGTTTATCACAGCATTGTTTATAATAGCCAGGACATGGAAGCAACCTAGATGTCCATCAGCATACGGATGGATAAGAAAGCTGTGGTACATATACACAATGGAGTATTACTCAGCCATTAAAAATAATGCATTTGAATCAATTCTAATGAGGTGGATGAAACTGGAGCCTATTATACAGAGTGAAGTAAGTTAGAAAGAAAAACACCATTACAGTATATTAACGCATATACATGGAATTTAGACAGATGGGAATGATGACCCTCTATGTGAGACAGCAAAAGGGACATGGATATAAAGAACAGACTGTTGAACTCTGTGGGAGAAGGCGAGGGTGGGATGACTTGAGAGGATAGACTTGAAACATGAATATTACCATATGTGAAATAGATTGCCAGTCCAGGTTGGATGCATAAGACAGGGTGCTCAGGGCCAGTATACTGGGATGACCCTGATGGATGGAATGGGGAGGGAGGTTGGAGGGGGGTTCAGGATGGGGGACCAATATACACCTATGGCTCATTCATGTCAGTGTATGTCAAAAACCACTATAACATTGTAAAATAATTAGCCTCTAATTAAAATAACTAATTTTTTTAAACAAAGTACCTTAAACCCTCCAAATTAGGAACCCTCCTATGAACCCTCCTATGCACCACACTCAGGACTAATTAAATAAGGAAAAAAATGGTATGAGTGTAAATCATGAAAACCATTTCTACATCCATTAAAGCAGTTGTAGTACATATATATAATGGAATACTACATAGCTATGAAAAAGAATGAAATAATGCCATTTGCAGAAACATGGATGGGCCTGGAGATGATCATACTAAATGAAAGACAGACATCATATGATCTAACTTATATGTGGAATCTAAAAATTGATACAAATGAACCTACCTATGAAGTAGAAATGGATTCATGAACACAAAGATCAGATGTGTGGCTGCCAAGCTGGGGATCTAGAGAGGGATGGATTAAGAGTTTATATACACATATTCTTTTTTATATTCTTTTCCATCATGGTTTATTACAGGATACTGAATGCAGCTGCCTGTGTTATATACAGTAGAATCTTGTTGTTTATCCATCCTATATATAATAGTTTGCATCAGGTAATCCCAAACTCCTAATCTACCCCTCCCCTCAGCCCCCATTTGGCAGCCATAAATCTGATCTCTGTGTTCATCTTCTATTTCTATTTCATAGGTAGGTTCATTTGTATCCATCTATATATAGACAGAGAGTGGCTCAGACAGTAAAGAATTTGCCTGCAATGTGAGAGACCTGGGCTCAATCCCTGGGTTGGGAAGATCCCCTGGAGGAGGGCATTGCAGTCCACTCCCGTATTCTTGCCTGGAGAATCCGCAGGGACAGAGGAGCCTGGCAGGCTACAGTCCATGGGGTCAGAAAGAGTAAGACACGACTGGGCAACTAAGCACAGCACAGCAAATATATTACTGAATCATCTGCTATACAGTAGAGATTAACACAACACTGTAAGTCAACTATTATTGTTCAGTCCCTCAGTCGTGTCTGACTCTGTGTGACCCTGTGGACTGCAGCACGCCAGGCTTCCCTGTTTCACCATCTCTCAGATTTGCTCAAACTCATGTCCATTGAGTCACTGATGCCATCCAACCATCTCATCCTCTGTCATCCCCTTCTCTTCCTGCCTTCAGTCTTTTCCCAGCATCAGAGTCTTTTCCAATGAGCTGGTTCTTCTCATCAGGTGGCCAAAGTTTTGGACCTTCAGCTTCAGCATCAGTCCTTCCAATGAATATTTAGGGTTGATTTCCTAAAGGATTTTCCTAAAGGATTGACTGGTTTGATCTTGCTGTCCAAGGGACCTCAAGAGTCTTCTCTAGCACATTTTGAAGGCATCAGTTTTTTGGTACTCAGCTCACACATCCGTATATAACTACAGAAAAAACCACAGCTTTGACTATATTCCAACCAAAAAAAAAACCAAAAAACTATTTTCACATTCTTGACTTTGAAATTGTGTCCCTCTTGCCATGGCTTGAACCTAGTAACATATTCCTGATTCAGTTCATGAGTAGTACATCACTGGCATTTAGTTTTATCTCTTAGATCCATGTTAGCAAAACAAGGCCACAGGCCAAATCTGACTCACTTTTGTTTTTATAAGTAAAGTTTTATTGAAACACGACGATTATTTACTTTCATATTATCTATGGCTTCTTCTTTGCTACAACAGCTGAGTTGAGTGGTTGTGATAGTGTGACAGAGACTGTATGGGTCACAGTATTGAAGACATTTTTACTGCATGGCCTTTTAAAGAGAGAGTTTGCCAACCCCTGACTCAGATTAAGTATGGGTCCTTCACTCTCCCATTGCCACCACGGTTATTCTTCAGTCCCTCAAACTCATAAGGACAATGTGAAGAGCCTGGTAGATGCATCCAACAATAACAGCTCATGAATGTAAACAGAAATACCTGACTGACTTTTCTGATGATAGTTTTGATGTACCCAATGATTTAGTTCAAAGAAACTCAATATTCTTTGAACATCATCTCATTTTTTTCTGATAGTTTTTATTAGCAAAAAATAATGAGGATAACCAATACATTAAAAACATGATTTTAATCATGTAAGATATTATCAGTTCCCTAGTGCTTTCTTCCACTTCAGTGTTTTGAAAATTAATTGCTCATTTGTGCATAACACTGTACAATGCAATCTAAAAAGACATGCATTTGTCTTCTGGGAGCTTACACGATCTAAGGCAGACAAGGATGGCAGAAAAACAGTGCTCCTCAGGTAAGATGCCAAACAATCCATAAACAAACAACTAATCCTTAGTGTGATGCATTTACAAAACCTTTGTGACCCCATGGACTGTAGCCCACAAGAGCTCCAGGCCTGCCTCCCTCTTAGGCCCCTAAATGTTTACGGACATACCTATGCAGTCTTGACCCCACCAAAGTGAAAGTCACTCAGTCATGTCCAACTCTTTACAACTGCATGGACGTACCCACCAGGCTCCTCTGTCCATAGGATTCTCCAGGCAAGAATACTGAAGTGGGTTGCCATTCTCTTCTCCAGGGGATCTTCCCGACCCAGGGATCAAACCTGGGTCTCCCACATTGCAGGCAGATTCTTTACCATCTGACTACTAGGGAAGTCTAGTAATATGGGTTAATTACACTTAAAGGGAATAATCTGATGTAAGCATGGGCAGAGAAATTCACCCAGGAAGACAGAGTCAAAAGCATGCTAACATCCACCACTGAAAAGAAAGACCAGGCTCTACACATGGGATGGAAACACGGTGCCTGAGGGTGCCTTCCGCACAGCCCCACCCCGCCAAGTGTCTAATCTCACATCATTCAACCACCTCCAACTGACCACAGCCTCTTCCAGGCCAGGCACAGACACAGCCTTAAATTCTTTTCATCTCAGAACTCGAAGTAGACTTCGTACTGACAAATGATCAGAAGCAGTCTTTAAATTTAAAAAGGAAAGAAATCATCTCTACTTTAAGTCTTTGTTCACTGGACAATGAGAGGCAAATAATCAGTTGCCCTGTTCTCTCTCCCCCAAACCAAGAAAGAAAGAAAAGAAAGAAAGTGAAGTCTCTCAGTCATGTCTGACTCTTTGCGACCCCATGGACTGTAGCCTACCAGGCTTCTCCATCCATGGGATTCTCCAGGCAGGAATACTGGAGTGGGTTGCCATTTCCTTCTCCAGGAGATCTTCCAAACCCAGGTTTTGAACCCGGGTCTCCTGCATTTAGGCAGACACTTTACCACCTGAGCCACCAGGGAAAAGGTTGACCAATAATAAATGGTAACTATACAGAGTCCTTAGACACCAATTTAGAAGGCACATCATAGGGATTATGGGTCCCCAGAGGATAAAGGGACTGCTAATCAGAGTGAAACCCGGTGCTGTTGAGACAGTCATTTCCTAAGGAGGTTGATAAGAAGTCTAGGGGTCCCCAAGGAGAGAGGGGTCTGGAATTCTCAAGGAGGAAGAAAGGACAAACTTTTTATCCCTCTACATTCCTTAGGATTATATAACCATAATGTATCCTGCCTAAAGACAGTCTCTGGATTAAATCTTCTGGCTAATCCTGTTATCTTAAAATGTAAATTACGGGAGTAGGTCTGGTGAGGTCTTAACAACCTCCAGACATTCTTTTGATTCACTGGAGAGTATATAACTCCACTGCTGACACTAGCAGGAGGGTGCTCTTTCTGCCCCCTCCTGATGCCTATGTCCTTTATACTTTAATAAAACTTTATTACACAAAAGCTCTGAGCGATCAAGCATCGTCTCTGGCCCCAGATTGAGTGTTTCTCCTCCAGAGGCCAAGAATCCTGGCATCTTTTCGTGGCTCAGCAACAACCTTTCGCTGTCAAAGAAGAAAGGAAGTAGATGCAGAAAGCAGGGCTGACGAGCGCCCCATCACCAAGCAGGTGGCAGGCACTGTGGTTGCCCCCAGCTCCCTCACACCAGGCACCCAGTCCTCAGCCCCCAGGAGCACCCCTGCTGGCAGCACCCAGCTGCATCTCTCCCCGGCAGACTAAGGACTGGGTGATACAGGAGCAAAGACCGGGCCTTCTGCATGACTTCCAAGGATCATTCTGACTCCAGGCTCCCCTGGGGTTTGACCGAGGCTTCAGTCTCAATTCCTTACGATTTAATTCCTTCTTCGGTGTAATCCACTACCCTCCCTTCCCTACAAATGTTCCTTAGGAGACCACTACCCCTGAAATCTTTTGCATGTAAATGTGCAACTCAGAGTCTGTTTCCGGGAAAACCAGTTGAAGACACAGCACCATTTGAAGAGCAGTGGATGCTCTTGTGCTTCCGTTAGATCTCACAATCACTCGACGAGATGATCATCGCAGGGACCATGTGAAACACGGTTGAGCCTCAGGCAAGTTAAGTCACAGGCTTCAGGTACACGCTGCAGCCGGGGGGTGAACCCAGGGAAGAGCCACACTGCAGAGATCCAGGACTACGTGGCAGAGTGACAACAAAGAGCCCAAGCATTCAGGGGACCAGATGACACTGGGAAGGCAAAGGTTAAAAAGTTCAGAGAAGCCACAGCGTGAATGAATACAACCTCAAAGCAAGACTAATTCTGAGATAGGAATGGTCGCCCCTTGAGTATGTTCTTTTTCTTACCCACGTGTGATACCAAGCTGATGCTTGTACACAGAAAAAAGCAAATAACAATAATAGTACTAGCTAACATTTATGAGAAAGCAAACTCCAGCCTCCTTCAGCAACCTCAGTGCTACCGTGTTATCTGAAATACTCATATGCATGTATACTATCTCTGTCACATACACCACCCATATACATCCACCAGGCACAGACATGTATTAGACTGCTGAGTGCAGGCTCAGGTCACTGTTTTGCAGATGAGTACAAAAGAAACTCAGAAAAGCCAAGTGACTTGTCCCTGGTCACACACCTACCTGAAGAATTCAGTATTAATGGAACATTACTCAGCCATAAAAAATAATGAAGTGATGCCACTGGCAGCAACATGAATGCACCCAGAAATGAGCACCCTTAGTGAAGTCAGCCAGGCAGAGAAAGAGAAATATCACAAGATATCACTTATATGTGGAATCTACAAAGTGATACAGATGAACTTATTTAAAAGATGAACTAGACGTAGAAAATAAAGTTATGGTAAAGTTATAGTTACCAAGGAAAAACGGGGAGGAATTTTTTAAAGTCAGTATTAACACCCAGGTCTGTCTCAGTGTCCAGCCCATCATGTTCCTCCAACCCCAGAAAAAGTTAGTTCCAGTGGAATTCTATGACTCTATTGGACTTCCCCGGTGGCTCAGATGGTAAAGCGGCTGTCTACAATGCAGGAGACCTGGGTTCGAGCCCTGGGTTGGGAAGATCCCCTGGAGAAGGAAATGGTAATCCACTCCAGGACTGTTGCCTGGAAAATCCCATGGACAGAGAAGCCTGGTAGGTCCACGGGGTCGTAAAGAGTCGGACATGACTCAGCAGCTTCACTTCAATATTTATAATGGCAATAGCTAATGTATTTCGAACACTTATAAACCAGATACTTTCTGCCTCTTAAATCTTTGCAAAATCTTTAGGAGATAGAT
The DNA here is from genome assembly GCA_006408675.1 of Madoqua kirkii. Lineage (NCBI taxonomy): Eukaryota > Metazoa > Chordata > Mammalia > Artiodactyla > Bovidae > Madoqua > Madoqua kirkii. Next base: position 33,028 of record SJYC01123973.1, on the reverse strand, counting down.
ACTATTATTATTATTTTAATTTTACAAAAAGACAAAAGAGAGACATGGAAAGACAGAAAAAAAAAAAAAAAAACGTGCTCAAAGTTGCACAGCTAGTAAGAGAAAAAGCAGAATTTAAACCTGGCCATCTGACTCCAGTGTCCTTGGGTCACCCACCAGAAGCTGGGGTAAAGGAACTGGGGTTACATACAGCCCCTTCAAATAAATAATGAATCAAAATTGCTCTTGAGTTTATAACTTGAAATCTCAGAAGTACAAGATGGTGCCATCCACTGGGGTGAAGAAACTGGAATTACAGAAGAATTGTGGATGGAGATGAAATAAATACTTTTGCCCAGGTAATTCTGAGTAGATGATAAAAATAGTGTTACGTTTTAAGGTGGTGTTTAATATTTTCAAAGGATTTCTCCTATGTTACAGAATTTCTATTTTATATGATCGTACACATGATTTACACCAGACTGGGTTAAGCCAGTCATTTAGGAGTGGCCAGGAGATGGGCAAAAGGAGAAGAGGGTGACAGAGGATGAGACGGTTAGACGGCATCACTGACTCCACCGACATGAATCTGAGAAAACTCCAGGAGGTGGTGAAGGACAGAGGAGCATATATGCTGTAGCCCAAGGGGTCGCAAAGAGTCAGACACGACTTTGTGACTGAATAACAACCAGGAGAGATGGGCATCACCGAAGCACGATCAATAGGCAAACCTAGAGGCGCAGATCTGGAGAGTGATGGATGTCCCTCCAACTACGGGACAGCAGATGGGACAGAGGAGCCCTCTCCAGCTGGCGGGGGAAGGAAGCTGCTAGAAGACACTTCTCCTGCGTCTGGAATATCCACTGATAAACAACATTCTCCCGAAATATTCAGAAGCAGTTCTCACTTATTCCTTCAAATGCTTTCTTCCAAGACAAGTCTGGGGTTGTTCCCCTCCGGAGCCTGTACTTTCATCACCACAAAGGAATGCCAGTTGGGAGCTGCAACTGACCTTGCCCTAGGCCGCCCTTCGAGCTGCTCTGGGACCTGTTTCCTTTGTCGCAGAGACTCTGAGTGGGTGGCCCTCTGTCTGGCCTCTGACACTTCAGTGAAACAAAGGCGGGAACACCCCATGAGAAGCTGCGCTGTCACTGACTTTCCCTGGATCCAGCATCAGTGCGTTCGCCTTCTCTCTCAGATGTTCATTACTCTGGAACTACAGAATACTGTCTCCTCCTCTTCCTGCCCTCCTCAGGGTGGCGTCCTCAAGCCCAGGACTCTCCCCCTAGGAGCTGCTGCTCCTTCTCTGCGCTGGGACTGGTCTTCTCACCCTCCCTGTATGGCCCTTCAGCGCTAGCCCTTCCGTTAGACTCACAGGCCCCAGCTTAACCCATCCTTTTGTCCAGAAAGAGAACAGACACCTCAGCCTCACCCAGATCCTCCTACGATCCGATCCGGAGAGCTGGAGAAAGACCTCTGTCGAATTTACTGTGAGGCCTGACTCAGAGCAGTCCAGTGACTCGCTGCCCATCACCAGTGCTGCAAAGGCCCAGACAGCCTGGCTCCTGCTCCATCAGCCCCTGGACCAAGGCCCGCTTCCCCTTAAGGATGGCAACAAATACATTCTCATCTTTATTCAGGACAACATCCTCTCTAGGAGCAAACAGCTTCACCTGCTTGAGCAGTGGCATTTGGTAAGATCTCTCTATGTGCACATTCACAGCACAAATCCATTATCAAGCACTGCTGGCAAAGAAGCTCCAGTGCCTTCTGAGAACAAAACGCTCTGCCCTGTTTCTGCTGAGTCACCTACGACGAATGAACAGGCTTCTTGGGTCTGGTTTCGAAGATGAAGTCACCAAGTGGTTAGAGGCATCTCTGGCTCTGGCTGTCTCTGGTCTCCGTGCCATAGCAAGTTCAGGCACTTACTCAAACTGCATAGGAGCAGCTGCCTGCTCACTGGGCAGTACATTCGCCCAGCCCCAGTCCTTCACAGGTGTTCAGATAAAGACGGACTGTAATGGGAGACAGGCTGGTCCCAAGGTCCCTGCTGATGGGAAGAGTACGGATCAACCCGGGGTCACCTTTCAGAACTAGAGTTTCAGAGGAAATTGCCAAATAATGAGCTTCCTATTAGATTATAAAAGGGATATGTGTATGCATGCTCAGTTGCTAAGCCATGTTCAATTCTTTGTGAAACCCTGGACTATAGCCCTCCAGAGACAGACTATAGCCTGTCCATGAGATTTCCCAGCAAGAATAATGGAGTGGGTTTCCATTTCCTTCTCCAAAGGATCTTCCTGATCCAGAAATCAAAGTCACATCTCCTGCACTGGCAGGTGGATTCTTTACTCCTGAGCTACCTGGGAAGTCTATAAGAAAGGGATGGGAAGTCTCAAAATATGGAAGTTGAGGGTTAGGGGAATCTTCAAAAAGAAAATTATAGTAAGACAAAAATCATTGTCTTTGAGGTGAGTGACCATGACTTGGTTTGGCCTCTGATTTACTCTGAAAACTAGGGAAAGTAGTCACAAAGTGTACATTCTACTGAAAGGCCTAGAGGCCAACTAAAAAAAAAAAAAAAAAAAGAGTGTTTACCATTCTACTGTAAATTATATTGAACTTGAAGAGAAAATAGACCCTAACCTTAACCGCTCTCTTTCCACACTCTCAGGGGCCCCATCACTCACACACACTCCCACCACATGTCCAGAAAAGCCCTTGGATCTTCAGCTGAAGTGTGGAGGAGAGAAAACAGCAGAATGGATGAGCAGGTTCCCAAAGGAATCAGGACAAACCAGTATCTGGGAACCAAATCAAACAGGTCCAGCACCTCCTGCATCTAAGTCACCCCAGCGTTTAGGTTCACATCAGCCAGCACACTGGGGCCTTGTTGAGTTGAAACAAAAATCAATGTGTTTTGCAGAACATTTTCCAGAAAACAATGAATTTGTAACAACAATCACTCATGGGGAAGATGATGAGGGGAGGTGAGAAGTCTTTGGCTCTGCAGAGAGAAACCAAACGAACATGGAATTAGTCTCATGTTTAATATTTAGGAGAAGCTGAAGAAACTAAACTTGCTTATTCTTTATAAAACAGTACTCCAAGGTAGGGCATGATAGATAGTCCCATATAAATCCTGGAAAGTAAACAATGCTGAAGAAAGGAAAGACTCCCTCTACCAATATTGGCTTTAAGACAAGAAAACGGCTGAGGCAGACAAAAGATTCTCCCTGCAGGACCACTCGCGTTCCTGTTCCTTCCACTAAAATCAAACAAGGCTGTCGGTCATAGGGGCAGGTGTGTGGCTCCCCAGCCAGGAAATCAGGAGGCCTCAGCGGTCTCAGATCTGCTTTACCCGCCCCGGCCCCCAACAAGGCTGATGTTCAGGTAATCAACAATTGCACCAACCCGGTAGACACCAGAATGTGAAAGTGAAAGTGTTAACCCTTCAGTCATGTCCGACTCTTTGTGACCCTATGAATAGTAGCCCACCAGACTCCACTGTTCATGGAGTGCTCCTGGCAAGAATACTGAAGTGAACTGCCATGCCCTTCTCCAGGGGATCATCCTGACCCAGGAATCGAACCTGGGTCTCCCGTACTACAGGCAGATTCTTTAACGTCTGCTTTAACTTAAAAAGCAAAACAAAACTTCTAACCTAGTTGGAAAATGGCTATAATCCTGAATCTCTCTCTTCATGGCCCCCAGCCTGACAGTCCGTGGTCTATCTTCGGGAACTTTCTAGAACCTCCCCACAATCCAGCATCTAGACGCTAACAGCAGGACTTCCCTGGTGGCTCAGTGGCTGAGAATCCGCTGCCAGTGCAGGGGACAGGGGTTCGATTCCTGGTCCAGGAAGATCCACATGCCTCAGAGCAGCTGAGTCCGTGTGCTCCAGCTAGTGAGCCGGTGCTCTTCAGTCAGAGACACCAGCGCAGGAGAAGCCTGTGCACTGCAGCGAGAGCGCAGCCCTGACACACAGATGCACGTGCAGCAGCGAAGACCCAGCACAGGCAAGATGAATACATGAAAAATTAAAAAGTGAAAAAATAATAAGCAATAATAATTGCTAACAGCAGCCACATCTGGGGCCTCCAAGAGCCTGCTTCAGGCTTAAGGCCAGGATGGTTAGGGTGAGTGGTCCCATGCCTTACCACTTAGTGAATATCAGCATCTCTCCATCCTCTTTCCTCTCCTTGTGGTTCTCCAGCAAGAGAGTTTACTTCAGGGTTGCTTCTCCTGAGGCAAAACCATCAGCACCCATCCCCATATCAGCTCTGCAGAGATATGGTTTCCAAAGCACCCTTTGAAGCAGCGCCTTTCCTTTCTCCCTGAGAAGGTAATACACAGCACTTCAAGAGTGCAGAAAGCTTGGACTTGGCTTCAGAGAGACCTGGGTTTAAACAGAGCTCTTCCCCTAGTTCCACGGCCATCGTGCAGCCAAGCTCCTGAGCCTCAGTTTTTCCACCGACAACACTAAAGTTCGACCACAGATTCTGCGGGGCTTGAGGGGATTGAGGGTGATGTGCACACGGTGCCAGGCACAGCACTAGGCATCTGCTAGGAACTTAATGGAATGTTCTAAGGTGATGCTCGCCCGAGGACAGGCAGTAGGTAGGACCCCTGGAGTGAATATTCGTGTCTGTCTCTGTACTCAAGATATGCTCCTTTCAATTCCTGAAATTCTGTCTACTGTCTATTTTATGCAATAATGATCACCATCCTGCTCTCAGAGCCCACTTGGGTCCAGTCCAGGGGTCCCTAGTGCACCTGTATCTCTTGCCTCCATGGCAACCCCAGGACCTCAGTGACTACGGACCATCCATAACTCCTTCTCACACGTGGAAAAAGGACTAAAGTAACACCCAAGACACACTCAACTACTTTGGCTCTGGAATTCCTGACACTGGGACTCCACTGAATTAACATCTTGCCCTGAGAACCGGCAGCCACGAAACACCAAGGTCGAGCAAGACCCCCACCCCCGACGCAGAGGGCCTGGCGCTCGCTGGGTCCTGCTGCAGGCCAGCCTCGTGGCTGTGGCTCCCGGGCCCTGCGCAATGCCGCCGTCAGGGCCAACACCCCGAGACTTCACTAAAATTCATACTGAATTTTGAAATGTGGTAAGTTTGAGAGTCAGGATATGCACTGATATAAAAACGTCCTCAATGAGACCAGCTCCCGTGCACTGAGCACGTTTGGGGCGCCATGCACTGTGCTCAAGATTCTCCACGTCATCTACAACCATCCCCAAACAAAGCCACTCCCTCGGTTACACATCTGGGGCCACTCAGGCCCGGAGAAGTAAAACGATTGGCCCTGAGTCACACAGCTAAGAGAAAAGCAGGACGCAAACAGGTCCGAGTTCCTCCAAAGCCCCGCTGTCCTTCAGGGTGCCACGCCTCCTAAACATATTTAATTCTGACATTGGGGTGGAAAGCATCACCTCCATTTTGCAAGTGAGGAACCGGAAACGTAGAAAGATCTACACTAGGGTAGAGAGAGTATAAAACCCAGTCACACTGTCTCCCTTCGTCTAAAATGCGCGCAAGTGTCCAGACACTAAAAGTAGAAGAGTCAGCATTTATTTCTTTAAAAAAAAACAAACAGAGAAGAAATTGGAGGGAGCTCCCTCGTGGTCCAATGGTTAAGACTTTGCCTTCCAATGCAGGGAATGCGGGTCCGATCCTTGCAGGGAAATAATATCCCACACGCCTTGTGGTCAGAAAACCAAAACATAAAACAGAAACAATATTGTAACAAATTCAAAAAAGACTTTAAAAATGGTCCACATCAAAAAGTCGAAAATAAAAACAAAAAAATGTGAGGCAGCCTTGGGGATGGGTGGAGAGAGGAGTGAAGACGATTCAGGACTGAAGGTGAGCCAGGCCACCTGCATGAGGTCTATCAGCCCCATCTTCCCTGGAGACCGTCTCCACCTCCAGGGAAACAGTAACCTGGGCCTGCGTGCTAAGTCCCTTCAGTCGAGTCCGACTCTGGGCGACCCCATGGACTGTAGCCTGCCAGGCTCCTCTTCCGTGGGATTCTCCAGGCAAGAATACAGGAATGGGTTGCCATTCCCTTTTCCAGGGAATCTTTCCAACTCAGGGATCGAACCTGTGTCTTTTACATCTCCATCTCTTGTATTGGCAGGAGGGTTCTTTACCACAAGTGCCAGCAGGGAAGCTCGAGTAACCTGTGGGTTTCCCCAAAATCAAGTCTGCCCTGTCTTTTTTTTTTTTTTTAAGCATCCAAAATCTTTCTCATAGCAAGGTAGAACCTAGGGTTAGTTTGTAGCCCCAGCTGGCTTCCAAGCATCTGGTGCACTTGAACTTCCGGCCCTCGGAGCTTACACAGTATCTGGTGCGGCCCTTCGGGGTTTATGTACGAAATGCCTGTACACCTCTCGGCCTTCAAGAAGACCAGAAAGGGCAATGCCACAGCCCTTGGGGAAGTCCAGAGACAGCTGGTCGAAGGCGAGGATCTTGCCCCCAGCCTTGAGGATGCAACTCTGGGTGCAGCTGCTCACTCCCAGCGCACACACCTTCAATTTGGGCTCCTCCTGGACACACACTTGGCCTCCCTGGTGGCTCAGACGATAAAGAATCTGCTTTCAATGCAGGCGACTCAGGTTCAATACCTGATTGGGAAGACTTCCTGGAGAAGGAAATGGCAACCCACTCCAGTATGCTTACCTGGAAAATTCCATGGACAGAGAAGCCTGGTGGGCTACTCTGGGGTCGCAAAGAGTCAGACACGACTAAGCAACTAGCACTTTCATTTTCTGGACACATGCACATCATCGGTTACAGTCCCCACAACTGCAGCTGTTTTGCCTTCCCCTGCCGGAATCTTCATCTTCAGTTATCATCCGGGAAAGGGCGGAGGTGGCCAGTTGGTGCCACTCCTGAACAGTCTCTTCAGAACAACTTGATTGAAGGTGTAGTTGGTTTGTCTGACCAGAAACCTGCAGAGCTTGACCAACAGCCTTAGGGAGATGTCCTGGCTCTTAGGCTTCCTGCCTCAAACCTTCCACTTCCTGCTGTGGCGGACGTCAACTCCCATGACGGCGCCTCCTACTTACCCAGATCCAGAAACAGCTTGCCCTCAGTCTTTTTTTTTTTTAAACAGGGCTCACATTCCCAGCTCAACAGTGTGGTGGAAAAAGTATATTTGTCACCTCCCAGCAGGGCTGCCCAACTTCAGATCATCTCCTGTTCTTCTGCCTTCAGGGACTTGAACCCAGATCTTGTGACTTATTTTAATCATGCAAAGTGCTCTCTTCCCTGCTTTGTCGTCTGATGAGTTCAAGGAGTTTCCTCTGATCAACCCAAAAGGTGACCTGTCTCATCTGATAAGAACTGTTGATATTTGGCAAAAGGCGAACATGTGACCCCAACAGTCAAGGAGAAGCCGAGACTGCAGTTAGCAAACGCTGCCTGCTACAGGTGCCCGCAGAGAGCTCACCAGGGCTCGAGTTCATCGCCTTTGTTTCAAGCAAGCAGCACAAGAGCCTCCGCTGGAGAATATTCACAGACTAAATGATGACACCTTTACAGGCCTGGCAGGCTCTCGCCCCAAGGGGCTTTAGTAACCGCTGTGAAACCATCCCGGGCAGAGCGAAAGGAAACAAAACCGCTGCTCTGACCAGCAAAGCACATCTGCAGGCACTCCGCCCAGGGCATTTCAGCAGAAGCTAATACGATGTCACATTTAGAAAAGGGGAAAAAGCACAAGACAAAACTTCCACAAGATTAAAAATTTCACAGACAGAGAAGGTGCCAGAGCAGCGTCACTGGTTCACACGGCTGAGGACTTCTCTGCTTGGGCTGTGATGGGAGACACAGGCTCTGGGCCCACATGACCTTGGCATTCCAGCTCTCACCCACAAGGGCAAGTGTACAGAACACAGCTCAGAGCTCTGCCACCCCTTAGATGTTGTAGCCCTTCTGAGTCTCTCTTAACAGTGGCTGCCTTAACTAAACGGGGCTCTGAGACCAATTTCTAGAAAAAGTGTAGAATTTCATACACCTTCAGAGATGATCAACTTCATCTGCCTCTGCGCTTCAAATAGAAAAACAGGTAGGCACGTGTGGGGAACGACTTGCAAAGGTGCTCTTGGAAAGTTTTAAAAGACAGTTTAATAACTATGAGGGAGCTCAGAGTGAACCAGAGTGTTCAGAGAAAAAACCAATTAGATTTCCCCCCATCTTCTTAATGAAAGAAGCCTTTCTCAATTAGGGAGATCTTTAATAGGCCTTGAAAAATATTAAAATTAACTTCTGCCTAATTAGAAAGTGAAAGTACTAGTCGCTCAGCCTGTTAGACTCTTTGTGACCCCAGGGACCAGAGTTGCCCAGGCTCCTCTGTCCGCAGTATCCTCCGGGCAAGAAGACTGGAGTGGGTTGCCATTTCCCCCTCCAGGGGATCTTCCCAACCCAGAGACTGAATCCAGGCCGCCTGCATTACAGGCAAGCACTCTACGATCTGAGTCACCAGGGAAGCCCATCCGCCTAATTAGGTGCTTGATGGTTTTCAAATTTACACCACAGTAGCCACTTCCAGCAATATTCACCTCAGAAAGCAGAGACCCCTGGTGGGCCCCTACACTCTCCTGGTTAGAGGAACTGGAGACATGGGAGACACTGTTTTTCCTGTTCCTTCAACAGAGGTGCATGACCAGGGCCTTCCCAACTGTCCTCTGTGGCCGACTGGCGGTCTCTGGGCCAGGGCGCCGTCCTCCCCCCGCAGCCTGTGCGTCCCTCACTTGGCCTTCCTCGGCACAGAAGGGGCGCGACCATCATCCCAGCTGTTCAGTCAAGGAACAGCAGCAACACCTCCACTCCCCATCCTTCCAGCAACATGCTTCCAATTACCTCCGGAAAAAAACAGATCAAAAATGTGTTAGTACCAGCTGCAGTGTGTGTATACATGCTTTGAATGAAGACTGAGGTAAGCAGCTTGTGTTTGGGGCTATAATTTCATGCTGTTTAGCTCCTCTGGACACTGCACCCACTCCCACCATATTTATAGGTGTGCTGTGTGGAGCTTGCTAAAGGGAAAACCACCTCTGGAAAAGCAGTCTAGTGGTAGTAGTGGTACTAATAAATTTAATAATAATTCATAACCATATCAATTCATATTTATTGAGCTCACTACTGCCAAGTACTTTCCTAATTGCTTATATATTTTAATTCACTCAATCTTAACAATGATCTTACGAGGTAAGCACTACTGGTACTGTGCTAATTATGCAGACACAGAAACTGAGGCACAGAGAGGTTAAAACAGTAGATTGTCAGAGTGAGACAATTAATTAAACATTAAATTAAATGTTGTTAAAAACAATGATGCCTTAAAATAATTTATGACCAACAACACACAAGTCCATCAATCACACTCTGTGACTTGTAGAAATATTTAGAATGACAGCAAAAAACAAAAAAAGAATAAAAGGACGGATTTTTAGAAAGTGAAAAAGCCAACGGCAGATGCAAGAGGAAGGTTGAAACAGCACTTGTACACACACAGTCATGCACTAGAAGGATCATGACTCAGAAGAAATACTCTCGTTGTTCAAGATGAAAAAATCATTATCACAATACTGTTTTCTTGAAAAAATCTTCACCTCATATAATTAATGGCAAAAGTAAATGTTAAAACTGTCAGTGGCCTGCGTACCGCGTGTCCTTGACGTGCATGGGTGCACAGGGAAGGGCTGCTGAGTGGATGACTCAGAACAGAGCCTCCTGGGAGTCCAGGAGACGGGTGCTCCCTTCACCACATTCCTGCGGACACCGGAAGGGAGATGACAGTGGAGCCTGTTTTCGCCTGAATTCCCAGGAATTTCCGTGGTTCAGAGACACCTGAGAGTGAGAGCCCCAGGGAACGCGGCGGAAGGGCGCAGGGCCAGCACAGCGGCCACCAGGTGCCACCAGATCAGTGCCACTCAGACTGCGCCCAGGCACCGAGCGAAAACGCATCTCCAGGCTTCAGTCTCCCTCTGCGCAGCGCTGTGTCCCGCAGGGCAGGTGCGCCCACGATCCCAGGCTGAACATGCCGTCCTCAGGGCAGCCCCTGCCTCTGTGGCAACAAGGAGGTCTCGGGACAGGCCAGGCACAGTCGGGGGGCCACCTGGGTGGAGCCAGGAGAGTCCACACTGAGGAGGTCACAGCAGCAGAGCTGGAGGAAAAGCTGAAGCCCAGAGGGTGTGACACGCACCAGGGGTTCTGGGGAAGGCGTGGCAGGGTGTGCCTGTCATTAGCTGAATCCTGGGGCCCAGGGGGGCCCGAGGAGCAGGCCCACTGCAGCCGGGAGCACGCACGCGCCAGGAGGCTTCCCGTGGCATGCCTGTATCACCTACTCAGACGAAACACGGAAAGCGAGCTCGTGGCCGTTCGGACGTCACAAAACTGGGAAAGATAACTTGTAGACTGAGTGAGCGAATCAAAGTTCTAAAGATCTGGACAGGCCTAGACTGATGGCTGACAATGAGTCAGATGAAATTTAATAAAGGAAGGAGATGGCTTGATGGGGTTCCTTGGCTGGATGAATCACCGGGAGGAATGAACATTTATTTGAAGGAAAAAAATCATGACAAGAGACTGTTTTCTAATTCCTTCTCCTGAGGGGCTGGGCAGAGGCATCAGAGCACACACAGCAGAGCATCATCCGCCTGTGTCCACAAGCCAGGCTGCCCCCCTCCAGACACCAGTTTCCTGCTCTCTGCACTCCATCCAGGACGTGAACGGAATGGCTTCTGGGCTTGCGTTCCAATTTTTGTTTTGAAAATGCTCAAACATAGAAACGAGGGCTTCCCTGGTGGCTCACCGATAAAGAACCTGCCTGCAACGCAGAGGATGGGGATTTGATCCCTGGGTTGGGAAGATCCCCTGGAGGAGGACAAAGCAACCCACTCCAGCGTTCTTGCCTGGAGAACCCGATGGACAGAGGAGCTTGGCAGGATCTAGTCCATGGGGTTGCAAACAGTCGGACAGGACTGAAGCAGAAAAATTAAAAGAAGACTACAATGAACTCCCACAGCCCTGTCGCCTAGATTTGAATTATTAACCTATTGCCATGTTTTGTGTTTGTGCTTATCACAAGCATTTGAAAGTAATTCAAAACACATCAGCATACACCACGTGATCGTATGCCATGATCACACTGACAACTAGCAAAAATTCTCTCATAATATCCAATTCCAGCCTAGATTCAAACTGCCCCAACCTGCTCCCAACATCTTTTATGGATTTCCTTGTTCACTCCAAACCCAGTCAAGGTTCCCACGTTAAATATGGCTGTCCTGTCTCTAAAAATCCAGAAGAATCTTGCCATGTTGCTGGTTTTAGATTCGTCCGGTTGCTTACTCTTTGTGTCATTCCAGTTCCTGTATTCTCAGTATTTCCTGTAAACTGGAAGTCACATCTATGTCATAATTAATTTCACCTTGTGCATCTCCAACAAGAAAGTCTCATAGACAGTGGTTTTCCAAAGCCTTGCACCATCTTATGAGGCACCCCACATCCGCCTGTCTCACTTTTACTGATAAATCTGACTACACGGATAAGCAGTTATCACGGTATCTCTCCCTTGTGAACACTGTATGTTTCTTTTTACAATTAGCAAGTAATTTGTGGCATGACGTTTTCATGATGCGTGAGTATACTTTTCCCCACCCATACTTTCCATAAAGACTTTAACATCCGTTGAAGATCCTTGTCTGGGTTGGAAATTTCACAGGAACTGTTTCTAATTCTGTCATTACCTCTTTATCAGCTGCCATTCTTCATGAAAGATTCATCCCTCAATAACTGTAGATAAACTACAGTTCCTCCTGAAACTTCACACTGGATGTGTACATTCTCCTCGTGTATGAGAATTCCAACCAAGCAGCGCATGCTCTGTAGCAGGACTGGCGAGCTTTCCTGGAAAGAGTGCGCAATTCTACGCTTCACAGGCCACGTGGTCTTTGTGGCAAACAGTCAGCTCTGCCATTGCACGAAAGCAGCCACGGATCCGGAGGAGGCACTGGGGACCCCACTCCAGCACTCTAGCTGGGAGAATCCCAGGGACGGGGGAGCCTGGGGGGCTGCAGGCCATGGGGTCGCTGAGGGTCGGACACAACTGAGCAACTTCACTTTCACTTTTCACTTTCATGCACTGGAGAAGGCAGTGGCAACCCACTCCAGTGTTCTTGCCTGGAGAATCCCAGGGACGGGGGAGCCTGGTGGGCTGCCGTCTATGGGGTCGCACAGAGTCGGACAAGACTGAAATGACTTAGCAGCAGCAGCAGCAGCCATGGATCACCCATAAATAAATGAATGCAGCTGTCATCTGATAAAACTTTATTTACAAAAGCAAGTAGAGAGCTGGTTTACCCTTCGGTGTACCCTGAACTACACAGCTACACAGTATCATTTACTTTTGCTGCCTTTTCTTTGCTCCACGGAGTGGCTTTCCAGGACTTCCCAGGTGGTGCTAGCAGGAAGAACCGCCTGCCAGTACAGGAGACACAAGAGGCGTGGCTTTGATTCCTGATTCTGGAAGATCCCCTGGAGAAGGGCATGGCAACCCCACTCCAGTATTCATGTCTAGAGAATCCCATGGACAGAGAAGCCTGGTGGGCTACGGTCCATAGGTGCCAAGAGTAGGACACGACTGATGCAAATTAGCACACACGTGTGCAGCTGGCTTTTAGAGCCCTTGTGCATCTGTTAGGCAGTATGTCCTTCACAGCAGCCCCGGGGCCTGGGAGACACACACACACAGCTGCTGCCGGCAGAGGACGGGAGGCTCAGGAAGATTCCTGCGGGCTTGAATCTAGTGTCCCAGCTCCACGCCTGATGTTCTCATCTCTACTGTCTTTCATTCTGTGATGGAAGTGAAAGTGAGTCACTCAGTCGTGTCTGACTCTTTGCAATCCCAAGGACTATACAGTCCACGGACTTCTCCAGGCCAGAATACTGGAGAGGGTAGCCTTTCCCTTCTCCAAGGGATCTTCCCAACCCAGGTTTCCCAAATTGCAGGTGGATTCTTTACCAGCTGAGCCACAGGGGTAGTCCCAGAATACTGGAGGAGGTGAGACTATCCCTTCTGCAGTGAATCGTCCTGACCCAGGAATCAAACCGGGTCTCCTGCATTGTGGGCAGATTCTTTACCAACTGCACTATCAGGGAAGCTCCCTGTGGATGGACACAGACCCTAAACCCACCATCAGGAACAACATATGCAATGCCCCAAAGACTTCTGAAAAATGGCAGGTCAAACATGCTGATCACCAAAGTATGCCTTCTCCAGGAAGTCAGCCACTGATTTGCCAGGATGAAAAATAAACCATTACAGCATAAATATACTCTGAAGACTAACAGTTGTATTTTCATTTCCAGGAAAAGAAACCAAAGTTTTAAATGTTCTGAAATGCATAACTCAGATGTAAATTAATACCTGGACTTATGTTTGTTACTAGAATATCAAAGTACATTGAAGTGAAAACCCTTCATCTTGCTGTTTAACTCTGCAACTAAATCTACGAAAAGATCAGAAGCCACAGCAGTGAGATACGCACAAGCACATGTGCACACGCACACACACACAGACACACTGAAAATCAGAAGGTTAATATACCCCCTAGTCAGTTAATACCATTGTTGTCACCGCTATTGTTAAAGACAGAAACGATCCTTAAATAATTAGGTAAATGCCTATTTTTGCCTAACCATGTAGCTTGCATCTAAGCTGGGAAAAGAAGATGAATTAAATTCACAGGAACAAGCTCCAAATCTGTCAGCACACAGTCTCACCAGCACACAATCTTAGGAAAACAGAACACTGAAGGAATCAAATTCCTTTTTCTCTTTAATGCAGAACATGCCTTGAACTCCATGGGGAAAGACCAGATGCTTAAAGCTGGAAAAATCTTAGCCATCATTTTCTAGTCCCTCCTTCGTAGAAAGCTGACAAAGTTTCAGAGACCAGCTGTCCTTTCACCGTGAAAGACAAACAGGTCAAGGAAGAGGAAGGAAGCTGGGTTTTAATAGGCAGCTCGTACAACCGAGAGTTACTTAAAGGTCTAACCCTAACATTTTCAGGGAGAGGAATATATGCCCTGTTTAATATCTTAAAGTGAGATATAAAGCTAATACATAGTTAAGTACAATATATTCTGTTCTCTGCCCTTGAAGACTGCTTCATAAAGTTTTCAAATGTGTGTAAAGTCATGGTTTTTATATAACTGAAAGTCAGCAAACTACCGAAGACAAGTGAACTTGCTGTTGTGCACACCTGGAGTCCTGCAGATGAGCAGTGATGAGCTAACACCAGGAGTCCACTGAGCCCCCAACTACGAAGAGAAGCAAGACAATGGATGCTCAGCGCTACTGAAAATAACACTTTCCTATACAATAAACTGTCGCACTCTTGCTGAGAGGAGGGCTTTACAATTCAATTATGCCTTGTCTTCCCTAAGTGCTTCTGCTGCTCAATCCTCCCCACTCCAGAGCAGCACCTGGTCCTCAGGGCCCAGCCCACAAACCCTCCTGGCACGGGACACAGGCATCTCATCCTTTGTTGGTGACACTGGGCAGGAGACTGTTCCTGGGGGCTGAGCAGTACTGGCAGTCAGGATGGTGGGTGTTCAACCGCTCTGTAGAGTGCAGAATGTTGAGAAGGAGGAAGGATGGGTGAGTTGAATAAATTCAATTTAAATAGGACATTGCCATTTTAAGTGTTTAAGGGGATAACACCAAGACCTGTAAAAACTTTAAGTGGGATTGTTTCATTAGAAATAAGAAAGCGGGTTTTGCGAGAGCAAATTGGTGGCAGTTGTTGAACAAAATAAAAGCACTTCAAGCTGATGCTCAGGCATTCCCACAACAGAAGTTTTTAAACACATTCCTCAAGCCACAATTGGTGGAAAGGTGGTAAGGCTACATATCACACACAGAGCAGTCAGGTGCGCCCCCAGAGGGTCCCCTTATAGTCAGCCCCGGGACGGCGGCCTGTTTGCCCCCTGCCCCAGCTGCCTGGATTACAACAGGTGGCAATGCTATCTGATGGGCAAAGGCATTTATGGTCAGCAGAAAGTCTGATGGATCGTTTGCAAGTTCTCCACACTGGCAGCTGGGATTGCTTTCCCCCAAAACTGCAGAGAACAGACGACTGCAGTCTACACCCTTCTCTTTGTACCTTTTTGCTTCTCAACCTCGTGGTTGCCCATTAAAAGTGATCGCCTTTGGAGGGGAGCTCAGAAATCTTGCAGAAGGGGTCTGTTCTTCCAAATGAGACCATAAAGATGGGGGTGTTTTTTCATAAAGCTGCTTTTCTTCTGATCGCTTCATTCTGCAGCTAAAATCTTTCAACCTCCTTGGGATGAAAGAAGAACTGCAGAATATTGATTTTTTTTTCCTTCCCCCTATAAATTCATGACAAATGGGGAACAAAAGCTTACCTGGAAGTGTGGATGTCTAATTAAAATTTTATTCTCAAGTGAAAACTTCTCTAGAAAACGGTAGGGGGGTGGGATGCTCCACTTCCACAGTCCTCCTGCGTCACCATCCTCCTGGGGACATGTCCCAGGGGGCCCAAGAAATTAATCATGAAAATAACTTAAGTGTGTGTGTACACGCAGATGCACAAGTGCTAAAAGTGGGCCACATCTCTCAACACACTCTGTTCCTATGGGCACCTGCTGGGAGGATGGTGGGGTTTTGCTGATTCGGGGGCGATGGGGGCCCAGTCCTGTGGAGGGCCAGGGGAGGCCTAGAAAGCTGTGAGCTCTGCATGAATGACAAGAAGTCAGAAAACATCTGGAGAATGAATTGGAACCAACCTCAAATAGGCCTATTTCATAAAGGTTTAGTGTTTTGTTTTTTTTTTAATGTGGACCATTTTTAAGGTTTTTATTGAATTTGTTACAATATTGCTTCTGTTTTTTGCTTTGGTTTTTTGGCTGCAAGGCATGTGGAATCTTAGCTCCCCAAACAGGAATCAAACCCGCAACCTCTGCACTGGAAGGCAAGTCTTAACCACTAGACCTCTAGGGAAGTCCCAAGGCTTAGCGTTTAAGTTAGTTCTTTGCTCACTTTTTGGTCCTTGCCTCCAATTCTCTCTTCCCGTCTCATAGCATCCCTGCCCACAACTGGGCTGGATGAGTTTCCTCCACTACTCTCTCTGTGCCCCTTCTCCAGTCACCTCTTGAAACTATTGCTGAAAAGGTTTTTAAAAAACCAATAATAAAACACTGCTAATTACAGAAATTGGTGATGAAATATTGGCATGATGACGGATGCTGCACCCCCAAACAGAAAGATAACCAGCTAGATACACACAGATGTATAGACATTCACACTCACGCACCTGTGTGTGCACTGCACCTACACAGACACACACTCGAGGCTCTCAGACACGTGCATGTGTGGGCACACAGGTGCACACACCTATGTGTGTACATGTGCATACAGTTCAGTTCAGATCAGTCACTCAGTTGTGACCAACTCTTTGTGACCCCATGAATCGCAGCACGTCAGGCCTCCCTGTCCATCGCCATCTCCCGGAGTTCACTCAGACTCACGTTCATCAAGTCCATGATGCCATCCAGCCATCTCATCCTCAGTCGTCCCCTTCTCCTCCTGCCCCCAATCCTTCCCAGCATCAGACTCTTTTCCAATAAGTCAACTCTTCATATGAGGTGGCGGAAGTACTGGACTTTCAGCTTTAGCATCATTCCTTCCAAAGAAATCCCAGTGCTGATCTCCTTGAGAATGGACTGGTTGGATCTCCTTGTAGCCCAAGGGACTCAAGAGTCTTCTCCAACACCACAGCTCAAAAGCATCAATTCTTCAGCACTCAGCTTTCTTCACAGTCCAACTCTCACATCCATACATGACTACTAGAAAAACCATAGCCTTGACTAGACGGACCTTAGTCGGCAAAGTAATGTCTCTGCTTTGGAATATACTATCTAGGTTGGTCATAACTTTTCTTCCAAGGACTAAGCGTCTTTAAATTTCATGGCTGCAATCACCATCTGCAGTGATTCTGGAGCCCCCAAAAATAAAGTCCGACACTGTTTCCACTGTTTCCCCATCTATTTCCCATGAAGTGATGGGACCAGATGCCATGATCTTTGTTTTCTGAATGTTGAGCTTTAAGCCAACTTTTTCGCTCTCCTCTTTCACTTTCATCAAGAGGCTTTTTAGCTCCTCTTCACTTTCTGCCATAAGGGTGGTGTCATCTGCATATCTGAGGTTATTGATATTTCTCCTGGCAATCTTGATTCCAGCTTGTGTGTCTTCCAGTCCAGTGTGTCTCATGATGTACTCTGCATATAAGTTAAATAAGCAGGGTGACAGTATACAGCCTTGACGTACTCCTTTTCCTATTTGGAACCAGTCTGTTGTTTCATGTCCAGTTCTAACTGTTGCTTCCTGACCTGCATACAGATTTTTCAAGAGGCAGGTCAGGTGGTCTGGTATTCCCATCTCTCTCAGAATTTTCCACAGTTTATTGTGATCCACACAGTCAAAGGCTTTGGCATAGTCAATAAAGCAGAAGTAGAGGTTTCCCTGGAACTCTCTTGCTTTTTCCATGATCCAGTGGATGTTGGCAATTTGATCTCTGGTTTCTCTGCCTTTTCTAAAACTAGCTTGAACATCAGGAAGTTCACGGTTCACGTATTGCTGAAGCCTGGCTTGGAGAATTTTGAGCATTACTTTACTAGCATGTGAGATGAGTGCAATTGTGCAGTAGTTTAAGCATTCTTTGGCACTGCCTTTCTTTGGGATTGGAATGAACACTGACCTTTTCTAGTCCTGTGGCCACTGCTGACTGTTTCAAATTTGCTGGCATATTGAGTGCAGCACTTTCACAGCATCATCTTTCAGGATTTGAAATAGCTCAACTGGAATTCCAGTACCTCCACTAGCTTTGTTTGTAGTGATGCTTTCTAAGGCCCACTTAACTTCACATTCCAAGATATCTGGCTCTAGATGAGTGATCACATCACCATGATTATCTGGGTCGTGAAGATCTTTTTGGTACAGTTCTTCCGTGTATTCTTGCCACCTCTTCTTAATATCTTCTGCTTCTGTTAGGTCCAGACCATTTCTGTCCAGATCATTTCACGCGCATACACATGGTTCTAAGGGTCTGCCCTCCTGCACCTCCAGGGCTCACCGTGTCACCTTAAACCCTACTGTGCTGTTCCACTGAGTAACTGCAGCAGCGCTCTAATGATCGTCCAGCGTTGACCTGGTCACCATTTCTTGCGAGAGCCAAAGAATGCCTTGGAGTGATGATTTGGAGGCATAAACATAAAGCCAAATCCTACCTTCCTCACCCAGGTTCAGCTCCGGGAGACCCACAGGCTTCTCAGGTTCCATGCTTCCTGTCTTCCCCGCATGTCAAGGAAGGCATCTAACACTCCACAAAATTACCTCTAAAGGGATCCTGGTATTTTGAGCCAAATACATGATTCTCAAAACTCTGGCTTTACTGTGCATGTGTGCTAAGTTGCTTCAGTCACGTACGATTCTTTTCAACCCTGTGGACCATAGCCTGCCAGACTCCTCTGTCCACGAGATCCTAGAGGCAAGAACACTGGAGTGCACCACCACGCCCTCCTCCAGGGGATTTCCTGACCAGGGATTGAACCCTTGTCTCTTATGTCTCCTGCACTGGCAGGTGGGTTCGTTACCACTAGCGTCCGCTGGGAAGCCTTTAACTATGGATAAAGACCTATAATACAAGGATGTATGGCTCAGTTCCCCATGTCACAGACATGGTTTTATTAATTGCAGAATCAAAATGCCTGATAAGGGAGTTTTAATAGACACATATTTTGAACTTATCTGACCAAGCAGATAAGTGGGTGGGGGTGCTGAGTGCACCAGGCAATTTGGCTCCTCGACACAAATATCAAAAATGGACTTTGAATATGTTCGCTGACAGATAAACCAGTTTACAAGGCCTTAGAAAAATGCTACATGGGAGGTACTCTTTTTCCTCTTCTCTAAGCTTTCCCAGCAACCCCCAAGCATTCTAAAACCTCCTTCATTCATTCATCCATCTACTGATCCATCTAACAAATGTTTACCAAGTGACTATTCTGTGCCAGGCACTGCTGTGTATCAGGGACTCAGCATATACCAAAATAGATAGAGCCCCTTACTTCATGGACTTTACACACCAAGAGAAGATAACATTCTGTAATGAAATTATCCTTCAATTAAAATGTAAATTTAATATTAAACAAAAAGAGAAGATAACAGTTATTCAAAAAGGAGAAACACAAATGAATGTCACAAAATATTCTGCTGAAGACTATAAAGGGAAATAAAAATCTCTGTAAGAGAATAAGCAGGAACACAACCCTTGTGCAGTTAGGCAGGACTTCTCTGAAGAAGTGACAATGTTGTTGAGAAGAAAAGGATGTACAGGTGCTAATTGGTGAAGATAAAAGAGAAAGAGGAAGGTTCCCAGGAGAGCGAGCAAGGAACGTGTGAACTGGAGGCAAGAGAGAGTAGGAAGTGTGCTCAGGTGCCGACGGAGGCAGGTGAGGCGGCAGGATGGCGAGGGAGGTGTGGATGGCGCTGGGACGGCCAGTCTGCTGAAGACTATAAAGGGAAATAAAAATCTCTGTAAGAGAATAAGCAGGAACACAACCCTTGTGCAGTTAGGCAGGACTTCTCTGAAGAAGTGACAATGTTGTTGAGAAGAAAAGGATGTACAGGTGCTAATTGGTGAAGATAAAAGAGAAAGAGGAAGGTTCCCAGGAGAGCGAGCAAGGAACGTGTGAACTGGAGGCAAGAGAGAGTAGGAAGTGTGCTCAGGTGCCGACGGAGGCAGGTGAGGCGGCAGGATGGCGAGGGAGGTGTGGATGGGGCTGGGACGGCCAGGCTACCACGTCTGGCATCCTCGTGAGCCCGAACGTGCAGGGCCCCCAGTCTGGGGAGAACCTGGGGTACCAAGAGGGGAGTGACACCATCTAACTCGGTTTTTAAGAGACCACTCCAGCATCGTCCTGGATATGACCTTGGGCGCTGAGACAGAGGTAAAGGGGCTGTTTAGGATACAGGTTTCCAACGTGAGGTCTGAGGACCGGTGTCACCAGCATCACCTGGGAACGTGGCACATTCAGGCTTACGAAACCAGGAACTCAGCGACGGGGCCCAGCAATCTGTGTTTTGACAAGTCCTCCATCAAAGCCTGCAACCACTAGTTTAGGAGGTTGCCATTTAGTCCTGGCAAGAAACTGCAGTGACTTATAACAGGCTAGTGGTGGTAGAGATGAAGACTAGTTAGTAATCCCGGAAAAATTCTTAGGTATTAAGAATGTTCCTTCCCAAATTGGCAGAGATGAATAAACAGAACTCCTGTGCAGCTGAAATCAGCCAAGCACACCAACAGCCTGCATTCAGAAGGAAGCACGGATCGCATGCAGGCGCTTTCTTCTTGAATGGTAAGTTTAGAAGGGAAACTGAACTGTTCCAGAGAGAGAATTTTGTGAAAGGAGGTCCCAGATGTCTGGATGCAGAAGGTTACACTGTGGCGAGGACACCTGTGGCCGCCAAATGTACCCTTTGCAGAGGATGCCCAGGCTCCTCCCAGGTCCACCAGCGACAGCCCCCAACACTGGGGCCCGGCTACCTCTCCCAGGTCTCTTCTCCCCCAGCATCCCTTCCAAAGAGTCATTATGCTGGGTGCTGCTCACTTATACAAAAATGTAACATATATTTCATTTAATAACTGTGAAATAGCACCTGGTAGAATCTCCCAGCTAAGAGTCAGTCTGTTCAAATAGCTCTCAAACGTTCCAGCTAAGACTCTATTTCATGTCCTCAGCCAGAATCCTCCTATCAGTGCAGACGTGCTCACAGGCTGTGAACAAAATCATTAGCGGAATTAGAGACACTTCCAACGCAGGGGAGGGGCAGAGTGACCAGGAGAGGCCCCCTCCTTAGCAACATCAATCAGGCACGCCAAACTGCCCAGTAAAGCCACGCCTCGCTCCAGACAGAATGGAGATGGAGCAAACACATAGCGAACATCAAGAGAGAAGCAGCGGCTCCAGGAACATCTTCATCCGAAAACAAACCTCGAACCTCACCATCAGTCACTGTTCTTTTCTTTTATTATTTTCTCAAATAAAGCTGAGAGAGTGGGAGTTTTGCTGGGGACAAATGATTTCTTTGATTTTGTTCTTTAAAGTTTATTTGTTCTGGTCATTTTCTCTCATTTGTTCTTAACAGATCAATAGCTGCCTTCACTTCCTCCCCCACAATTTAGCAATCTAGAAGGGAATGAGTTTCTGCAGAAAAACAATGACTCAGTGAGGGGGTTTGGATTGGGGCATCCACACAGATTTCAGTTTGGGGAAACCTTCCTGTTCAGAATTGATGTCAGCATCTCAGCTGGGTTTA
Source organism: Madoqua kirkii (assembly GCA_006408675.1). Classification (NCBI taxonomy): domain Eukaryota; kingdom Metazoa; phylum Chordata; class Mammalia; order Artiodactyla; family Bovidae; genus Madoqua; species Madoqua kirkii. Next base: position 11,624 of record SJYC01123973.1, on the reverse strand, counting down.
AGATCAAATATTTAGTTAGGGGAAAAATATAATTACTTTATAATTAAGGAAGCTTAGACATGAATAAAATAACAATTTTTTAAAAATGATGCTTTCTATTCAGTCCCTAAAATAATCTATGACGGGAAACAACTTCCCCTGAAGATGGGGAGCTCACAGTCACTCACCTCTGCCGCTCCAGGACTGTCAGGTGACCCAGACGGGCTATGCTACGGCTCTGAGAGGTCTGAGGGATTGTGGCTTCAGGGGAACCTCTTTAATACACAGGCTTTCGGTACCAGCTTTGCCCAGAGACACAAAGAGACACAGTGAGAGATCATGTAAAGAAACGGACATACAGAGTTAGAACAGAGAGAGACACGCACAGATGCCGTGAACACACACCCACTTTAGCTCCATGGTCTCCGCTCCCCAACCTTGGAACTCTCATAATTCACTTGTGTCCTTAAGTCAGGCCTCCCACAACCAGGGCACACTGGAGGAGAATAACCCCTGGTTCTGATGACTTTGGAGGCACGGATTCCTCTGTTAATCAGTCAACGACTATGCTAATCTACATGGAGTGTGCATACATGCTAAGTCACTTCAGTCGTGTCCAACTCTTTACGACCCCGTGGACTGTAACCCACCAGGCTCCTCTGTCCGTGGGCTTCTCCAGGCAAGAATACTGGAGAGGGTTGCCATGCCCTCCTCCAGGGGATCTTCCCCACCCAGGGATCAAACCTGAACCTCTTACGTCTCCTGCATCGGCAGGCAGGTTCTTTACCACTAGCACCACCTGGGAAGCCCCATCTACATGATAAATACTCATCATTCAACTGACAGATATTCAACCCACAAAGCAAGCACATGGCTCTCTCCCTAGAGCCCACTGGTGCCCTCCACTTCTCTGAGGCCACAGGCGGGTTTCTCCAGCCTGCTCCACCTTCCTGGCACTTGCTCTCCCCTCACCCCCTCACAGCCTGTGCTCAAGTCAGAACCAGAGACATTTACACAAACCCACCAGGGTTCTCCAAGCCCCTTCTTGAGACCTCTACCTTCTCTGCAAGTTCCCACACTGCCTTTTACGATGGTTCCTTTACCAGTCTAAGCCCTGGGTCTCGGCATTCACAGGGCTGCTGCTGCTAAGTCGCCTCAGTCATATCCCACTCTGTGTGACCCCACAGATGGCAGCCCACCAGGCTCTACCATCCCTGGGATTCTCCAGGCAAGAACACTGGAGTGGGTTGCCATTGCCTTCTCCAGGCATCTCTAAAGCCTCTCCTCTGCGTGTCCCCACAGGACAGTGCAGCCACCCCACCCACAGCGTGTCTGGAATCTTCCTCTGCCTTCAGGACCTAGTTGTACTTTGCATGCTCACTGCTATATCCCTACCTCCCAACACGAAGGACAATGGTTAAAGACTGCCAATTTAGGGTCTCTGTGGGCCAAAACAGTCTTCATTTTCTTTGAGCATAACAAAAAGGAATTTTCACTAAGAGGTATCAGTGAAAGAACCGCATCCCGCCAGGACTCCTTATGCAGGTGCAGGCTAAGCATCCCTGCGGTCGTGAGCACAGTCTCAGCTCACTGCCAGATGTGGGATTTTAAGATTCAGCACAGCCCGGGGCCAGTGTGGCTTGCCGGTAATGCAGATGAGTGCCGAGGAGTTTCGCCTCAGTTTTCAGCTAGCCCACTGCACAGATGAGCAGACTACTCGTCTGAGGTTGGGTTTCCTGGGAAACAGACTCTGAGTCTGTGCAGGCTTACCAGGGGTGCTCTTGGGATCCTGCCTGGAGGGACGGGAAGGAATAAGATGAGACAGAGGGAGGGGCTGACCCCTGAGGTACCTCTGATACCCAGGGGAGGTGGAGGCCTGAACGCCTGTTAGAGACTGTCCTGAATTGAGGCAAGGGGGCCAGGCACTTGGGCTCTAGAGGGTAAGTCACTGGATGCTGGGATGGATCACGACCCTGGGCAGCAAGCAGGTGGCATAGAGAATGAGATATGGGAGCTCTCCACACTCGCTGCAGCTGGAGAACAGGGCCTGAGTTCAAGCCACACTAGATCTTAGAGGAAGGGGAAAGAGGGTCCGATGTTTCATCACTTTCCATTGGTCAGAACCCATGGGCCCAGGACAGTTGAAACTAAAACTTGACTTCAATCAATCAATCAATTGAAAATACAACAGGACAGATTTCTCCCTAACATTCTGACAAGAATATATGTAAGAACTAAAAAGTGCTTTTCATATGAAAACACAGCTCTCTCAAGAGACCTGTGGTAGTACAGGTGTGCAGCTTTGGGTGAAGAGGGGAAACACGGAAATCTTGAGGGGACCTCAACTGGGAACAAGAAGCAATAGCTGTACTCTTCCCACGAGATGGGAACGGAATCAGAATCGATCTAGGTGAATCATGAAGGTCCAGACCCTCAATGGGAATTTTCCTGAGGACCTACGAGAGCACAGATAGAAGCTGGATGCCTATTTGTTTAACTGAATTGAAGGAAATCTTACACGAAATCTCAGCACTCAGACTTTTATTCTGAAACAGAGAAGGCTTTAGTTCTAAAATATGCTAAGTCAGCCTTTCAAAGATAAATTAATAAAGATGTCCCAGGGCTTGGGGATGATAACAGGAAGCAAAAGGAATAACCAAAGAGGAAAGGGGTTCTTATAGGAAGAGAGGGGGAAGTAAAATGGAACCTTCTACTGAATTCTGGTCATGTCTGAACAAAGGAAGAAATCACAAAGGTGTCTACGGGGGCTGACAGATGTGGGCCCCAGAAAGGCAGAAATCCATAATTCTGAGTCACAAACCAAAAAGGCACTGAACTGAACGTTTAGATGGTGGAGCACATACAGGAAAAAACAAATCTTGGGTTATGAACAATATCTGCAAAAATAAACAAGCTACGTGTCACAACTATTGAGAACAGAAGCATGACCTAGCTACCCACTAAAAATATGTAAAGGTTCACTAATATTACCCAAGTGTACGGTGCTGTTTGATGGTATTTTACTGAACATAAAATTTTATAAGCTTTCATAGACTCATTTGGACTTTCTATTGCTACCCTTATTTCAAGTGTGATGTCCTGGGATGTGAATTTTAATGCCTAATCTCTGTGGTTAGGCAGAAGTTACTTTGTCTACACACAGTTTATTAATTGACACATATGTGTCTAGCTGCAGTTTACCAAATGTCCACAAACTCAAGGAACTTAACAAGGAGGATGGGGTCCCAGCTCTGGCATTTAGCAGCCTCAAGATCTTGGAAATCCTCTTAAGACAAGGCTTTATCATCTCTTAAATAATGTAGGGAGGAATATGATCCAGGCCCTAGGGATCTTGCCAGAATTTCTGACTCAAATGAGATTTCACATTAAAATAACTTGTAAACTTTAAGATACAAAACAAACGTAAGAAATCATATGACACATCAAGAGAACAGGAGTCTATTATAGAAACAGCACAGAAAATATCTAGCAAGACTGGTGGAAAAACTATTTTAGATATCAGTTCATTTATATTTAGCCATTTTTCACCTTAGTGATAAAAGCTACCGCAGCATGAAACAAAAAGAGAAGCTGATTTCTTCATTGTTACTGTAGAAGTACACTACAAAATAGCCACATCTAGCATGATTTTTTAAAAATGTCAATAGTTACCAAGCACAAATATGGGCTGCCACTGTTCTAAGGCTTTTATATGTATGAACTCATTTATACCCCATTACAACCACCAGAGGAAGGTACTTTCATTACATCCACTTTACAGATAAGAAATCTGAGGCTCTGAGCAAAGTTACGAACCTCAACCCCAAATCCCAGATACAGGAAGTGGGAATCCTGAGAGGCAATCCACCAGTCTGGCTCCTAAGCAAAACCAGCGACCCACCAGGGGATAGCGAGTATCAATATTAACCTTGAAAAGTCATAACCTTATGGAGGGAGGAAGACCAGGTCAGGAGAAAACGGCATTTTTAAAATGTTACCATATTTAATGCTCTTACTTCTAAGTATGTAAAATGATGTGATTTAAAATCAAAACCCTAGTCCACAACAATTATTTCTCATTGTCCACAGTATTTCACATTGTCCACATTGTCTCTGCCTAATCTCACGCTGACCTACCGCATTCCCAATCTTTAACGATCAACAATCAACCATTCAACTTGAACCAGGGTAAACTGACGTGCCTTCAGTTATGCCTTCAGTCTGCTACCAAAACTTCTACGGTAACTACGCTAGAAAAAGGAAGTGACCTTGTAGCTTGGATTATCTCCTATCTTACAGAAGAAGAGTGCTAGAAAGCACCAATGGGCCACTTGGGGCCAGAGATCTGTAAGAACAGCCCTCTTCTCCCACAGGTAAGGACACAATGTCCCCCGATTCAGAGCAGACTGGGCAGATCAGAGGTCCTTTGAGCTGATGTGACCACAGGAAAGCGTGGTCATTTTGAACTGCCTGGTTTCTGCCAGGAAAGCTTCATTCACTTCTCAAACACAAGCACCTTTCTAATTTAGAGGAGTTTAGGGGAGAATGGATACATGTATATGTATGGCTGAGTCTCTTTGCTATCCACATGAAACTATCATAACATTATGAATCAGCTATACTCAAATATAACATAAAAAGTTTTAAAAAATATATATATAGTCATTAATCTTTATTCAATCTATCTTAATATAGGTTTTACTATAATCTTTAACATAGACTTGGTAACAGACCTCAATGAAATGTTTTACTGCATTTCAATCTTATCTTTGTAGGTCCACTGGCTCAAAAACTAACCCCCTACAATACACATTATCATCTATCCTTACTTTCCTGTTTAATATCATTTAATACTTCCAAACAAACAAACTAAAAAGCCAGAAGCACCATCTCAGGGCCAGGTACTGAGTCAGACTCCAGGACACAGAGTAAGGAATGACCCAGTCCCTGCCCTGAGGAGCTCAGAACACAGCAGGGCAAGGTAGATACATAAATCACCACCAGTGATTAGAGATTAGGCTACAAAAGAGATGGGAAGAGAGGATAACAAGAACACAGAGGAAGGTGAGAACAGAAGGGGATCCATATTGGGGAATCATTTTTGAGTAGGATGGATGGGATCGGGGGTGTCCAACCAGGTGAGGTGGAAGAGAAAGATTTCTAGCTCCCAGACCAGCTCAGATGAACACAAAGGGGTTTGTTCAAAAAGCTGTCACGTCTGCTCAGTTGGGTCTGACTTTGTGACCCCATGGACTGTAACCTGCCAGGCTCCTCTGTCCATAGAATTCTCTAGGCAAGAATACTGGAGTGCATAGCCAGGCCCTTCTCCAGGGCATCTTCCCAACCTAGGGACTGAACTGAGATCTCCTGCATGGCGGGCACATTCTGCACCGTCTGAGCCACCACGGATGCCCCAGAAGCTGTATACAAGTTTATTTTTTCAAAAGCCCAAAGTTTTAAACTTACTATTAGTGCCACTCATTGGTCACAGTAGAAGTTGGCATAAATTGGGCAGGCATTAAGCTTTATCTAATAAACTCTGAAAGTTTCAAAGTGGAAGACCATCTGAATATGATGACATCCTTAACCTTGAAGAGGAGAAAGGACAATGGCTAAAAGTATCCAAGCTCTGCACAGACATAGAGAACAGGTTTGTGCTGGCCAGAGGGAAATAGGGGCAGGGAGGGAAGGATTGGGAGTTTGGGGTTAGCAGATGCAAATTATCATATATAGGATAGATTAAACAGAAAGGTCTTACTGTATAGCACAAGGAACTACAGTCAATACTCTGTGGTAAAACATAATGGAACAGAATGTTAAAAAGAATGTACATATGTGTGTACATATATATTTATATAACTGAATCACTTTACTATACACTGAAACTAACACAGTATTGTAAATCAACTACTGTTGTCGTTTAGCCGCTAAGTCATATCCGACTCTTTGCAACCCCAAGGACTGTAACCCACCAGGCTCTTCTGTCCATGGGATTTCCCAGGCAAGAATACTGGAGTGGTTTGCCATTTCCTTCTCCAGGGTATCCTTCCAATTCAGATCAAACCCACATATCCTGCATTGGCAGACAGTCTCTTTACCACTGAGCTACTACACTTCAATAAAATAAGCTAATCCAGTAACAATGTATGAGTTCAGCAATTAGGCAGTAAAAAGAAATAAACAGCATATACATTGGAAAGGAAGAAGTAAATCTGTCACTGTTTGTGAATAACATAATTTTATCAAGTTTATGAGTGTAAAACACTAAAGACCCACAAAAAACTACTAGAAATGATAAATAAATACAATAAACTTACAGGATACTAAATCAACATACAAAATTCTGTTGCATTTCTATAGGCTAACAATGAGCTAACAGAAAGAGAAATTAAGAAAACAATCCCATTTATAATCACACACACACAAAATCTAAGAATAAATGTAACCAAGGGGGTAAGAGACCTGTACATGGAAAACAATAAGATGCTGAAACAAGTGAAGAAAACACAAATAAGCAGAAAGATACTCTGTGCTCATGGACTGGAAAAATTAACATTGTTAAAGAGTCCATGTTGCCTAAAAGAACCTACAGATTCAATACAATCCCTATCAAAGTATAAAGGATCTTTTCCTCAGAATTAGAACAAAAAATTCTAAAATTTATATGGAACCCCAAAAGACCGTGAATAGCCAAAGCAATTCTGACAAAGAATAACAAAGCTGAAGGTTTCACCTGCCTTGATTGCAAAATACATTACAAAACTATAAAGTAACCAAAACAGCATGGAATTGGTAGAAAGACACATGGATCAATGGAACACAACTAGAACCCAGAAATGAACCCACACATATATGGACAATTACTTTACAACAAAAGAGCAAAGGACACACGATAGAGAAATGATAGTTTCTTTAATAAACGGTGTTCAGAAGACTGGACACCCACATGCAAAAAATGAGACCAGACCACTGGCTCACACCATACACCAAAAACCAACTCAAAGTGGATTAAAGGCTTGAACGTAAAGCCTTACGTTCAAGACCTGAAACCATAAAATTCCTAAAAGAAAACATAGGCAGTACATTCTTTGACATCGGTCTTAGCGATACCTTTCTGGACTTCCCCAGGCAAGGGAAACAAGAGCACAAATAAATGAGTTGGACTATATCAAACTAAAAAACTTCTGCAAAGCAAAAATGTCAACCAAACAAAAAGACAACCTACTGAGTGGGAGCCTATATTTTCAAATCATATGCCTGATAAAAGGATAATATTCAAAATACCTAAAGAACTCATACAACACAATGACGACAATAACCCAATTTAAAAAATAAGCACAGAAACTGAACAGATGTTTTCCCAAAGAAGACATACAATGGCCAACAGTCACATGAAAAGATGCTCAGTAGCACTAATCATCAAGAAAATGCAAATCAAAACCAAAATAAGATACCACCATGCCTGCTGGAATGGCTATTATCATAAAGGCAAGAAATACTTCTTAGAGAGGATGTGGAGCAAAGGGCACCCTTGAGCACTGTTGGTGGTAATGTAAGTTGGTGCAGCCACCTTCGAAAAGGGTGTGAAGATTTCTCAATAAATTAAAAGTAGAAATGCCGTACGTTCCAGCTCTTCCACTCCTGGGTATTTATCTGAAGAATACTATAATACTGATTGAAAAAGAGATACATACCCCTATGTTCATAGCAACATTATTCTCAAAAGCCAGCTGGGCTTCCCATGCGGCACTAGTGGTGGAGAGTTCACCTGCTAATGCACGAAATACCGGAGTCACGGGTTCAGTCCCTGGGTCAGGAAGATCCCCTTGAGTAGGAAATGGCAACCTGCTCTAGTATTCTTGCCTAGAAAATTTCATGGACAGAGAAACCTGGCTGGCTACAGCCCATGGGGTCACAAAGAGTTGGACATAAATAAGCAAGAGTGCGCGTGCGCACACACACACACACACACGATGTGGAAGCAACCTAAGTGCCCACCAATGGAAATGGACAGAAAAGATGTGGTATATACGTACACACACACACACCCCCGATGGAATACTACACAGCCATAGTGAACATGAAGCCTCACCATCTGCAACACCATGGATGGAATGGGACGGTGTCATGCTAGATGAAATGTCAGGCAGAGAGAGACAGACATTGCATGATTCCAGTCACACATGGAATCTAGAAACCAAACTAAAGCACAAGAAGTGAACTAACAAGTCAAATAAAAACAAACATGTAAATATCAAGAACAGAGTAGCAGTTATGGCGGGAAGGAGTGTGGGGGCAGGGCGAAATGGGCTGAGGGGCAACTCCATGGTTATGGTTGGAACTTGGTGATGAGGACTCTACACTATATACAGAATTAGAAATATAAAATTGTACACATGAAACTGTATAATGTTATACACCAATGTCCACCACAATAAAGGAGACAATAAAAACAAAACAAAACAAATTTAATAAGTATATGAGTTCTAAGGCCAGACTGCCTTGGGAGTAAATCAGTGGTACATGATCTTTGTCAGGTCGTTTATCTCATCTAACACTCAGATGTATTCAAATCTAAACTAAAAATAGAACAGTGACCATCAGAGAGCTGTTCTGCGGATTATAACATGCACAGCATGAACGAGAGCTCCAATACACTGCGCATGGAATACAAGCCGACAGCACCGTTTCTGAAAACTGACTGTCAACATCTGTTAGTCCTGAACACACACACATCTCACGCTGCGCAGTCTCACCCTCAGGAATTCACCCAACAGAAGTGTGTACACGTGGGCTCTGAATGATGCATTGGAGAGCTGCATAGTTTTTCTACGTGTAATAACAAAAAACCGAAAATATTCAATAATACAGATTTCCAGCCACAGGAAAATGGATACATAAATTGTGGTGGTCATATGATGAAAAACTATACGGTAATAAGCACAAGTAATAACAACAACATACAAAGAGATGAATGAATCTCACAAACATAATACTGAGAAAAGATGCCAGATGCCAAACAGTGCATTTATATGACTCCACTTAAATTACCCAGAGAAATAGGCTAAACTAACAAATGTTGTTAAGTCAAAATAATGACCATCCTTGGGCAGAGGGTTAGTCATTGGAAGGAGCACTGAGAAAGCGCAAAAGATGCTGCTGATTTGGTTTGGGTGCTGCTAAACCTGAATGTATTCACTTTATAAAAATTTACAAGGCTATACAGTATCACTTGAGCATTTTTCTATAAATATGCATAGCATATTTATACTATGCATCACTAAAAATTGACTTAAAATACAATTTTAAGAGTGATACTATCCCTGTAAAACTCTCACACGTCACCCAGTTTCAAGGTTTACCACAAAGCTATAGCAATGGAGACAGCATGGGAGCAAAGTATAGACACAGTTCCGCGGAAGAGCACAGAGGGTCCAGAAAGACTCACACAAATACGGTCGCTGAGCTTTTGCAAACAGCCAAAGGCAATTACATGGAGAAAGAGTGTTCTTTTCAACAAATGACTCTGCAATAACTGGATATCCATGTGAGAAGAAAAAAAAAAAAAGCCTAGGCACCTACACCTTTCCAAAAATAAAGTCAAAATGCATCCTAGACCTATATGTAAAATGCAAATTTATAAAACTTTTAGAAGAAAGCTTAAAAGCATGATCCAAGAAAGAAAAAAATGCTGTTTAACTTTATTAAAACTAAAAATTTATCTGCCAAAGATTCTGCTAGTAGAATGAAAAGACAAGCTATAACTGAAAGATTACTTATAAAATACATATCAGAGAAAAGGTCTTTTATGTAAAATATGTGAAGAACTCTTAAAATTCAACAATTAAAAATAAACAACCCACTTTAACAGGTGGGCAAAGGTTTAAACAGACACCTCTCCAAAGAACACATACAGTTGGCAAATGTGTTGTTCCACATCATACATCATTAAGGAATCACAGGCCTAAAATAACTGAGACACAATTGCATATCTACCAGAATAACTAAAACCCATAAGACTGTTCCTAGTAATAGCTTGTGAGGATGCTGAGTAACAGGAACTCTTCTCATTGCTGATGGGGTGCAAAATGGTACCACCACTTTGGAAGACAGTTTGTCAGTAATTTTTTTTCATATTCAGTGCTCCCATTTCATTTAGTTTATGGTCTCCAATTTCTCCATCTCTTTTTTAAAATTAATTTATTTTTCAATTGAAGGATAACTGCTTTACAGAATTTTGTTGTTTTCTGTCAAACCTCAGTTTGACAATTTGTCAGTTCTTTACAAATTTATTGCTGTTGATCAGTTGTTCAGGCACATCTGACTCTGCAGCCCCATGGACGGCAGCATGCCAGGTCTCCCTGTTGCTCACTCTCCCTGTTGGGGTTTGCCAAACGAAGTTCTTTTCCATTGAGTCGTTGATGCTATCCAACCATCTCACCCTCCGCCATCTGCTTCTCCTTTTGCCTTCTATCTTTCCCAGCATCAGGGTCTTCGCCAATGAGTCAGCTCTTCGAATCAGGTAGCCAAAGTACTGGAGCTTCAGCTTCAGCCTCAGTCCTTTTAATGAGTATTCAGGGTTGATTTCCCTTAGAGTTGACTGGCTTGATATCTTTGCAGTCCAAGGGACTCTCAAGAGTCTTCTCCAGCACCACAATTTGAAAGCATCAATTCTTTGACACTCAGCCTTTCCTTGGTACAACTCTCACATCTGCACATGACTACTGGAAAAGCTATAGCTTTTCCTACATGGACCTCTGTTGGCAAAGTGATTTCTTTCCTTTTTACTACCCTGTCTTGGTTTGTCGTAGCTTTCCTTCCAAGAAGCAAGCGTCTTCTAATTTCACGGCTGCAGTTACCACCCACAGTGATTCCGGAGCCCAAGATAAGAATATCTGCCACTGCTTCCATTTTTTTCCCCTTCTATTTTCTAGGAAGTAATGGAAATGGATGCCATGATTTTGGTTTTGGGGATGTTGATCTTTAAGTCAGCTTTTCCACTCTCTTCCTTTATCCTCATCAACAGGCTCCTTAGTTCCTCTTCATTTTCTGTCATTAGAGTGATATCATCTGCCTATATGAGGTTGTTGATATTTTGCCCAGCAATCTTGATTGTACCTTGTAACTCATCCAAGCTGGCATTTCACATGATGTACTCTGCATTTAAGTTAAATAAGCAGGGTGACAATATATAGCCTTGTACTCTTTTTGCAGTTTTGAAACAGTCATTTGTTCCACGTAAGGTTCTAATTGTTGCTTCTTGACCTGCATGCAGGTTTCTCAGAAGGCAGGTAAGGCAGCCTGGTACTCCCATCTCTTTAAAACTTTCCCACAGTTTGTTGTGATCCACATAGTCAAAGACTTTCACACAGTCAATGAAGCAGAGGTAGATGTTTTACTGGAATTCACTTGCTTTCTCTATGATCCAATAAATGTCGAATGTTGGCAAACTGCTCTCTGGTTCCTCTGCCTTTTCTAAACCCAAGTTATTCATCTGGAAATTCTCAATATAAGTACTGCTGAAGCGGCCGAAAGGAGCTACTCCACGTCTGAGGTCAGAGGCAGTGACCTGGAGGAGACACCCCGCGTCCGAGGTTGGGGCGGCCAGAAGAAGCCACCTCACGCTTGAGGCCAGGGTTGGGACG